>JAGDQP010040652.1:0-17212 GCA_022664845.1 Lepisma saccharinum | reverse complement strand
TTGTGTGTGGTTGCATAATCACCAGGTACGGATGATGGCCAACAGTGACGTTCTGAGTATTAAATGGAGTAAATTGGTAGCTGCATGGTCTAGGAAGACATCTGCAGTGTCGGTAGAGCACAACACATGAAACAGGGTGATTCACAAGTGTGGAAACGTGTACTGAAAATGTCCAGAAATGTACTCTAGTAAACGTGAGTTCAAAGTGGCGGAAATGTAAGGAGTGGCATCATTAACATGAAAGTCATTGCCAATTCGCCCCAGGAAAATATCGGGATGTTATTTTACGTGAAAGCCGTGAGTACCTACTCTACTTTTGGAAGGGAAGTTAAATTTTATTGGATACAAACTTGTTTTTGTTTTTGCTTTTTTTTTAAAAAAAAGTTCACAATCCTATCCAGGTTACAATGCTTGATGTCTTACAATTTATTTGTTTAATTTGTTGTTCTGTCTTTTGTCCTGTCCTGTGTCCATTTTCTCAATTCTTTTAAACCATTCCCTTAGCCTGATGTTTGCAATGATGACAACCCGATCGTGTTAGTATCACGAAAACGACCAACAAGTAGTGTGAACAAACTAAACAAAAAACTAGACTTGTTTTGTTCCGTTCCATATTTCTTGCTTGTAATCAAATGTTCCCTGGTTCGATTCCCGGTGGAGACACAAGTGGCTCGGATCCCACGTTAAACTATAGGACGTCATTATCGTCCCATGGAAGGCAATGGCAAACTACCATAGCTTCACCTTGCCCAGGGACCTTCGAATCAAAGATCTGCTTTCGTCCAGAACACCATATCATCATCATCATCATCGGTTGTGATTGCCGAGGGAAGTCATCCCACAGACAAGTGAAGAGATAAAAGCCATCTGTATTTCTGGACCCATACGACTATTAGCAGAGTGGTGTGAAATTGCTACCATGAAAGGAACGACCACAAAGGTGAAAAAAATAATCAGAGGTTTGAAGAACTACATCCGAAAATGACCCTATGCAATCAGAGTAGGCTGAGAACGATTTCAGCTATGTGATATAGAAAGTTCCACTAGATGCGCGGGAAGTGTATGTCATCTGTAACGTATTAGTGTTGGTGGATGGATACACCTAGAGTTTGTTTTTAGTCGACAGTTGATCGTCCTGTAAGTTCTTCGGTTTGCTGCTCTGAGTTTAGTCTGGCTTGTGTGTGTTGTTGAATTGCGCCAAGGAGTATTCTACCTTGAGTACGTACTTCAGTGTTCCTTTTGGGTTTGTAACAACTGCGTGTACACCTCTGTGACATTACGTGGGTGCTAATCAAAGTAGTCGTAATCCGTCACTGGAAAGTAAATTTTCCCCCGTTTTGTTCAGTTCTCGAACAGGATAATGGCGGAATACTCTTAGGATAATTTCGGAATACTCTACCCCTTGAGCTTGCCGATATGCCTGTAGTTTACGTGGAGGCACACAAAAACAGCCTTGAAGCACGGCGTTTGTATCAGGAACGTTTTCTAAATAGGCGGCTACCAGCACATACATTATTTCCACGACTTGATGCTCGACTGCGTAAAACTGGCTCACTACTACCCCGTAAGTGGGATTGTGGAATACCCCGCACTGTGCAATTTGAAGAGGAGGTGTTGGACGCGGTACGGGACAATCCTGGCACTAGCACACGTGCTATTGCTCATCCGAGACAAACTCACCGTACTAATGTGCTCCGCGTTCTTCAGGACGAGGGTTTGTACCCATACAAATTGCAGAAGGTACAGTACATACTACCTACGGACTTTCCCCAGCGCATGGATTTCTGCCAATGGTATGTGCAACAAACACGTGCCATTCCAGATTTTCCAGCATATTGTTACGGACAGATGAGTCCATGTTTACTAGAGACGGCTTCTTCAACAGCCACAACAGTCACGTCTGGGATATGGACAATCCCCACGCAATCCTTGTGCGCCATCATCAACATACGTAGGTTCGCAGTGAATGTGTGGTGTGGCGTAGTAGGTGACCATTTGATAGGCCCGTACATTTTGCCTACTACTTTGAATGGTGCGAATTATCGGGTGTTTCTACAGGACGTATTACCTGGACTTTTGCAAAACGTGCCACTAGCACATAGACAACGTATCTGCTATAAAACACGACGGCGCCGCCGCGCATTTCGACCGGAAGACCAGGGTCGTACTCAACGATATTTTCGGCGATCACTGGATTAGCAGGGGTGAACGTTGTCCGTGGCCACCTCGCTCCCCCGACCTCACACCAGTGGCTTTCTTTTTGTGGGGAGAAATGAAAAGGCTCGTGTATGACACCCCCGTAGAAAGTATTGAGAATTTCGTTACTCGTGTGGAACCATTAGTGACATGCCACATGGATTTGCGCCTACCAGACAATCTGTGCTTCGTCGATGTCAGCTTTGTATTGAAGTCAATGGCAGACATTTTCAACAACGTCTTTGAGTATCCCAGTTTTTGTGAGCCTTTCTCAGCACTACATAGTGTTTTTTAGGGCAAGATACTCGTAGTGCAGATCCTGGAGCTTGCTGTTAATTTATTTCTATGTGCGGATGTTATGTGCTTCTCAGAGGCATTCCTTCCATAACTTTTATGTCTGGGAAAGTTACCTGCCGTGGTGAGTGTTTCCTCTACTTTATTCTTCTTCCTTCCTTTGCGAATTACCCACTTTCTTTGGAAAGCGCTCTTGTACAGCTTGACGACATGTGTGTTCGACTTTTGTTATTCATACTGCAATGTAGTCTGTAAACAATTGGAGATTTACGACGGTTTTTTCCTGTTCATCGTGTCGTTTTTTTCTCCTTTGGGATGGTGTTCCAGCAGTAGTGCGACGTGTGACAGATAATTTTATTTTCTTCTTCGTTCTGGAATGTTCACCGTGTGCAACATACGAATTTGCGGAGTTATTTTCCTATGTTTCGAATGTGAGACAGTGTCCCAGAAGAAGTGGGACATGGATACAGCTGTGTTACTTTACGTTGTACCAGAATGTGAACCGTGTGTAACAAGAACTTACAAAGTTATTCTCCTATGTTTCGAGTGTGGGACAGTGTCCCAGCAGTAGTGGGACATGTTGACATTCATCGTCATTTTTATTGGCTACATTTCGATCTCGACATTATGTGATCACAATAGTGAAATTCCTTTATTTTCCAGAAGGAGATTCCCCGCTTTCTTTGTGAGTTCCCTTGCGCAATTTAAACTGGGCCTCAGTTGTTGTAGAATTATTGGTATGCAACCTTGCACAGCATATTGAATCGGTTTGAGGTAATATTATTGCCGAATTGGCAATGACTTTCATGTTATTGATGCCACTCCTCACATTTAGGTCGCTTTGAACTCACGTTTACTAGAGTACATTTCTGGACATTTTTCATTACGCGTTTCCACACTTGTGAATCACCCTGTTTCATGTGTTGTGCTCTACCGACACTGCAGATGTCTTCCTAGACCATGCGGCTACCAATTTACTCCATTTAATACTCAGAACGTCACTGTTGGCCATCATCCGTACCTGGCGATTATGCAACCACACACAACGGGCATGAACTTGTCCGCCATTTTGTATTTGTTTAAGATATCGACTCAATACAAACGAATTATTGTTACCAGGTGGGAACCCTATCCATACATATCCATTTAGACCAATCTTTCATTGGTAGATTGTCCGGGAATCCCTACGTTCCTTTGGGGAATCCCTTGCGCGTGCATTGTAGGATTCTGAAGCATGCATATTTTAATAGAGCAGGTATGACTTCTTGTAGTCATTTTTTACCCACACTCTGTACGTTGCATAGTTTCCGAAATTAATTGCCCCACGCTTTCGGCACCTTGTAGGTCCGAAACTATGTCCGATCGCCAAAAGTTCAAAAGGACTTTTTTTCTTGTCTAAGTGTCAGGAATCACCTCCCAAGAGTTTTAACAGTTATTTTGCAACACCCGATATATAGCGTCTGGCAGAAACAATCTACCATTTTATTATTGGGCCTAAAGTTACACTACATAGGGAATGTAAAGGACGAGAGTTAATTGATAAATAACATAATGCCATTTTCTGACACAATAACCCAAGTCATGTTTTGTTTATCTTTATGTGTATGTTTTGAAAATCATATCTGTGAGATAACCACTGTCCTTTGGGATACACTGACGGAGTCGACGAACGAAACTGCCCTTTACTTTGACTTGCCCTGACCTCTTCAGTGATACGATATTTAACAATCTCTAAGTTGGGGATACGTGATACAAACATTCGGCTCTTGACGTACCTCCACAGAAAGAAATCGAAACTATCGAAACTTCCGCTGCGTAGATACCACACTGTCACCACTTTTGAAATACGCTTCAATCACAAAAGCGCGATGCGTCTTGGTCCAACGCTTCATTGTAATTAAAATGACATCCTTCCTGCTACAGTCTACTCTGCTCGGTTCTATGCTCACTGCAGGCCCACACAAGCCACCAACCGTTAAAACTGGTAGACCGGACCCTTTATATATATATATATATTAGGGTCGGATATATTATAAGACTCGGATTTAGGTAATAATAACTTGCCGTAATTTCCTGTTTACGGGGGGACGTAGCGTATAGAAATGCATTCGTCATTAAATGGACGACAAAATAAAGGCACTATTTGTACACATATTAACATACTTGGATTTACTTACGTTCTTTTAACAGCACTGAAGAATCCCTAAATACTTAACTACTAAAAGAGGCTAGGCGAACATGCTGCTTTAAGGCATTGAAAATGAGAAAGGATATTTTCTATTTTATTACAAAATGAACAACGTTCATAGCAATTAACCTATCCATTTGTCTACCAGAATTTAGAGTGTATTGAGCAATATGTTTGAGTTTAAACTTTGCAATCACGCCCTTTCTTTCACGCACTTGCGAAGTCTCTATCTTCACGTTTTCAAGTAGAGAAGAAATGTTCCTTAATACTGTCAATAACTCTCACATATTCTTCTTCTTCTTCTTCTTCTTCTTCTTCTTCTAGCATTTCGATTGATTGCAAATATACTAAAATTTGTGATAGTAGTATAGTTCATTGATAATACAAGACTGTTCTAATTTACGAAGTAGTAACACACTAAGTAAAAGAATACTAAGTTCACTTTTGACACACACGAGTTAATGGTAAACTAAATTATTCGTTATGATGTAGCCGGGTTGATGGTAAAACCAAGACTGCCCTCATGATACTAAATTCTGTCCGGTTTTATTGAATTTTGATTTTCGTTTCTTTCTCAGAATGGGCTGTAGGTTTCTAATGAGAGAAATGTACTTGAGTTCCCATGGATGGCAGTAAGTGTTATCTTGGAAGCAAGGAGAGGAGTGTTTCGGAACCGGATTTGAATAAGGTCTTAGGTAGAACAGGAACGATATGGGATGTAAATTGTTTTATTTGTGTCCTTCCGGTAGACATGTTTCCTGGATGTTACACATATTTCTAATGCTTGTTTTTACCATAAAATATTTCTAAAGGTATATCTCTTAGAAGATTCACATTAATCAAGAATTATAAACATTGGTAGTTACGTTCTGGAAATACTTTCGTGCCTATCAAACAAGAGGAAGAAGTCTTTCAATTTTTCATCTAATGTGTTGTTATTACTTCCAGGTGAGAAGGAATTTTGTTTGTCCATTTTACAGTGGGACTGTTATTGCTTTTAGCCCTGTAGGTGTCACGTTTCAAAAATAGTTCTTTGTTATTTTTTTTTATTTTTCATTGTCTTTTCCTGTTTGTCGGGAGCCCTATCGATTATGAACTCTCTTGGTTGTATCGAAGTAGTTCTGATGTAAGATTCTTAAAGACAATATGTTTTCCTTTTTACAAATGGCGTTACTTGTTTCTACATATAATTAAATGTTCATTTTATATACTTCGATTATAGGGCTGACTTCTTACCTCTAATTACATTTGAATATTTTGAATTATATTTATAATATACCTTTTTCGCTCAACACTCCAAATTCCTTCGACGAACTACTGACCGATGCATTAGGTCATAAACCAGATAGTATAATTGCTAGAAGAAATATAAAACATGATTAAAATATTTACAAGAAATAACTGGAGCACATAATAATTGTATGCATTGTATGTGCAATGTAATTCACAAAGTTTATTCTGGCCTGGCAGTGGGCTTTATAACTGGACGTTCCATGGGAGTTTCATATGCAGTTCAAAACGGTGAAGAAGCATTGCCATAATTGTATCGTAATTGGCATATGAAATGTAAACACTGTCACTAAATAAATGAAATACTAACATCTGGTAGATTATATATAAAACAAAACATAAAGATATAGAGTAAATATTTCATGTAGATATACGCAATTGTATTTGATTATAAGATAGAAGTCGCTGGTAGGCGTCCTTAAATTTAGTTTCAAAGAGAGAACTGTAGCACTAAATGAAGTCTTCACTAGGGGAGCGGTACTGAAGTGATGGATCAAATAGGCGACAAACACTTGTAGTGGAAAATTGCTGCTGGAACTTCGGCGCTAATGGCGTCCATGATGAAGTATACTGAAGGGAAAATACTGGAAAATGGTTGGTGTCCGTGTAATTTTGATAACTGGATCTGAGGGGATTTCCTATGTATCACTGTGGGTGGTGTCCATATAGGGGAACAAAAACAAACTGGTACCATGTCCATGTTGCAAAGATGGCATCCATGATGAAGTAAAACAGCATGTTTGATAAAGTTCACTGCTTCATAACACTTTGATGTAAGGTATTTCGTATACATAGGGCTTGCAAAAATTGCTCTCACTCTAGGTCGACTTGTATGCTTAGATATACATATCATAAAATTCTAAGTATTTTAACTGTGAGTAGCTGGGGACATTCATCATAGTATCCGTATTCTTAAAGGTAAAGGTAAACGGTCTAATGGTTGATTGATCTCTGTGAGGTTGGTCTCGATAATAGTAGGCTCATGACACGTGGTTTGTGGTAAGTTAGATGGCCTAACTAACCTAGCAGGGGTCTGAGTGAAAGTGACCGTACTTGCGGGTGGCTTTGTATGCTGCCCAATATGTCTGCCGCGCCAGGGCCAAAAAATGAAAAGTGTTAGGATGAGGAGATTAAGACCAAAGGTGAGCGCGGCAAACTGACTTTCTTGAAAATCATCTTTGCTAGAAAATATGAATGGGAAACTACATAAGAACGTGAGTTCAAACTAACCATCTCTATCTATCTACCTCTAGTGATGGAAATATAATATTCGTTAAATTGCAAAAATGTTAAAGGTTGAAAATCTTTAACCATGTTCCTGCTTCCTATGGATCTAACATAGTAAAATCTATGAAAGTACTCGAGAATCAAGAAGGGTGCGTTTTAGAGCATCTGGAGAAGTGCAAAAATATATAAATTAAATGAATTTCGATGTGAATATGAATTAAGAGAAAACATGTCAAAATCATGAATTGCATGTTTTGGTTTCTTTGAATCCTCAATTAACTCGGGGTAGCATCGCTGTTCAATCATGGGGGACCTCCCTGGAGGAACAGGTTTGGTACCATACTCGGGCAGAGGGGTGATTCTTGTTGTTGCAATAGGTCTTCCGCTGCCTATTGAAACTACAACGTCGTTTGTATACAAAGACGTGTGTCAATTGTACGTTTTCTTCGGATGCTCTCCTCGCTGGAAAATGTTGACAATAGAGTTTTGACGTAGCCAGCTGATATGAGAAAAGAAATATGATGTTTGTAGGTGAATGACACTACAAGAGCTTTCGTTCAGTACTAATTGAACTCTTGAAGTACTTTCAAGTTTCGTGCTTCCTGTTGTCCATAAAATAACAAATACACGTATTTACAATCTTTTCGTGAAATTATACATAGTGGCGGACTGGTGGAATACACGGGACGCTAATACATGTCATATGAACTGACAATGATTGCAATACAATACGGATAAAGCTGTTCAAACCTTTTCGAAATGGGAGCGTGATTTCAAGAAAATTAGTGTATCAGAGTGACGACCAGTAGTTTCGGTTAACGGAGTTTATGGTAGACGTTTTGCTTCCAAGTCTGCCATGAGTCTTGAATGTGTTTTACGTAACCAATATCCGTGTTGTCCAGTGTTGTAGCAGTGGCGGGTGTATGGGTTTTCGGGGTCGAACCGGGGTCATCCGTGGGAGTTTCTTCCGCGGTGTTGAAGAGTGGTTTTATTCGGGATATACTCATTGTATCTTCTTTTTTGCGTTTCCTTACGCTATCATAATAACTTATTAGATAAGGATTGGGATTAGTCTGATAATTGTGGCAGGTATTGAATATACCATAGAGAAGAATTTTGACACTCCTGGCTGGGGTGTGCAGTCCAGTAAAGGACCCTCTGTCCAGGGTAATATTCTCTTTGGCGGGAATGTTTTTGGAAATATCGCTTCTGGATTTCAAATTTATGACACAAATTGTCATATGCCTGCGCCCTCGCTATGTCCATAATTTCTAGGCGCTGTTGATTGGACATCTTGTCAGTGTGTGTACCCAGTAAAATCAAGGGGTAACCGGGGAACATACCCTCCTAAAAGACAAAAAGGTGGAAATCCATTAGAATGGGAAAGTAAGTTGTACGAGAATACAACTGAAGGTAAATATAAACTCCATTCTTGTTTCTTATCCATTATACAAGGTGTCAAAAGGCGGATCAAAGTCTGGTTATATCTTTCAATCGGGCCCATAGTCTCATGAGCAAATACAACTACATATTTAATTTGTATTTTCAATTTTGCATAAAGCTCTTTCATTATACTAGAAGTATTGGTGGATCCGCGGTCAAAATAGACCGTGATTGGTAGTCCAAATTTGACAAAAACGTGCTTTACTAAAGCATCTGCAACGGATTGTGCATCATTAGTCTTTTAAGTGGACGCTGACTGCAAATCTTATAACTAAATCTATGTGAACGGCTAGGCGGTTGAATCGGACCCAAGACGTCTGAAAATATATAGGTGTATTTGTATTTGTATGGGGTGCATTTGGGGCTCCAAATTTTCTTTCCTGTCTGTGATTTCATAACTTGACATGGAGAACACTCTCTACAGATTTTGAGAAGAATAGCCTTCATTTTCAAGAAAATATTCGTTGTAGTAACTACTTAGCGTTTCGGTGGCGGACGCATGGGCCGCAATCAAATGCTGATTGGTGGGCTTCTGTAACTACTTTATTTTGAAACACAAACGGGATAGAAAGAAGATATTTTGTCATGCTATGGAGTCTGTAAATGCGGTATAACTTTCCATTTCGAATTACAAACTGAAATGAAATACATCAGAACTTGGGGTCGTTTGCCAGTGGTGATGAAGGGTGTTTTAGTACATGGATAATTTTGGAAAAGTAAAGATCTTTACGTTGTAATTTCGCAATGTCAATTTGGACTTCGTTTTGAAGAAAACAGCCAATGAATGGAAATTCTAACGAATCCACTACTGGAATTTGAGCCTGATCTGGGGAAGGGGGAGTGGGTTTCTACTGAGCGCGTCGGCCAGGGAATTCTGTCCCGATGGTACGTGTGTGATATCAAAACCATAATTTTCAAAGGAAATTGACAAACGAGCGAGTTTTTCCATTGGTATTTTTCGTAGTCTTAATGTGACAGATGACGTTGCTGTCTGAATAAACGTAAAAAAATTTTCCATACAGGAACGAATGGAAGTATTTAGTCACTTAATAAGCGGCTGACATTTCCGGAGAAAAAAAGGCATATCATATTTCCGCATCTGTAAGAGCGCGTGAGCAATAAGCTACTGGGTGTAAGAGCTTATCGTGCCCGATCTGCAGGAGGCACCCACCAAATCCGGATTGGCTTGCGTCTACCCATAGATGGGATGTTTTGTGTACCGAAAAGGGTTGTAAATGAGGGACCAATTGTTTGATGGCTTGATATGCGGTTTCTGGCTGTTCTGTCCACTTAAAAGTTTCAGAATTACTCAATAATCTATTGAGTGGTATGGCAATTATTCAAATATTGGGCAAGTTTCGTCTTAGGAAATTGGCTATTCCCAAAAATTGTGTAATCTGACGTTTTGCTTTTGGGCGAGGAGACTGAAAAGTGGAGGAGATTAATCTAGGGGATATTTGTACTGTGTCGGCAGATACTACTGAACCAAAGACCTCCAAACGAGAAAACAAAAACTGGGACTTGGATGGCTTAAGGCCGATGTTGACTGCTCATAAAAGTTAGAATAATTCGCGAAGATTTATCATACTCTAAGCATATGTCCGTGTACGTGCTGTCAAATCATCTGCGTAGACCGACAAATATTGAGTTGGTATTCCATCTGTAATGAGGTAAACAATGGCGGATAGCACACTGGGTGAGCTACGAAGGCCCATCGGGCTGACGAGGTATTTCCACGTTCCGAGAGTGCCTACAGAGATTCTGTGAGGTCTTGAGACTCTGCAGCAAGGTATATGTGATAGAATGCCGCCGAAATGTCACAGCAGGTCAAGTAATTATTTCCAGACATGTTGGAGATAACTTCGTCAGTATTTGTGTAGCTATATACAATATTATGAAGTTTACTGTTCAAAAGGCGTAAGTCACTCAAAAAACGTAATGAGGAAATGCAGGGTGATTGTAATTTGAAGAACCAATTCGTTTTATAATTTTCTGACTTCCCATTGACTTTAATTGAACGCGCATGGCTTCCCTAAGGTGGAGGGGGACGGGAAATGAGCGAGCATACACTGGGTTCGAATCTGTGGTGACTATGTTATGCTCAAGTAAATGGGTAATGCCCGTACATTTTTCTGTCCATGCAAAAGCGTCACTATATTCGTAAACTAACTCCAGAATTTCTTGTTTTTGTGTTTCTGATATCTCAGGTTTAAATTTTATTTGGGATGGATGAAAATATTGCTTATGTGTAGTGATAAGCTTTTGAATATCGCCTCGTTGCTGAGGAGTCAACTGTGACATTTATTCTGGGCTAGTAAATTTTATCAGAGTGTTTTCTCCTGGTTCTGCTAACTGGTCAGGAGAAGTAACGGCTGCTACTATTTCACAAGAGACGGGCTGCCCGATTTTCGTAAACCTGGGGACCTAACACGTTTGTGGCTGTTATTACGAAGAATAACATAAGTATGGTCTGGAGTAAAGATACCTGTCGGTACCTGAACATCTTTCGTTTACATTACTTCCTGATTTGGCTCAAATAAAATAAATTTGTCTTCTTTACAAAAATTGAAGAGGGAAATGGGCACATAGGTTTTCCTATATGGATTGAATATTATACCTTTCGTAGTAATAAACGAAGGTGTTTCTGGTGTATTAAGACGAGATGTGCCTGTTGCTGACACCTGTTTCGTGACGGCCGGTGACCGAGTTTCATGAATATGACGATATCTACTTGTGGCAAGCAAGGTGAGAGTTTCCGCAGACGGTGAAAGTTGAAATACATGGCGATTAAAGAAATCGGCCCTAAGAGAATGGATGGGTGATCTTTTGACTTGATAACCTTAAAGTCCTGTCGAAACTAACGAGAACCTATAAAAATATCCAGTGTAGCGACTTCTTTGCATGTCAAATGTTCCCCATTAAAACGTTGAAGAATACTGGAGTGTTTTATATGCTTTTCATTGTAGGGTATAAAACGTTCATCGATTAAGGAACACTGGGAGCCACAGTCTAGAACAGGGGTGCAGGTGTTATTATTAATGTGTGCTTGGACGTAGTACAACCGATAATGTTTGATCAATGGAACCTGTATATTCGTTTTGCCCGCAAAACGGTTCCTAGCAATTACTAGCCGACTTAGTTTAAACTTGTGCATTCTATTTGACGCATTGTAATATGTTCACTTAACTCTCTAGCAAGATGATTTGGCTTATTGCAACGCCAGCAAATGATTGGATTGGGGCTCCTGGATTACGGTTTGTCTTGTTTCGGTAATTGTTACTATCTGAATTCCTAAAATTTCGTCAAGGCTCCTGAAACTGGTTGTTTCGACGGTGGCCCGGGTGGGATGTAAGTGCGCAACCTCCCTAAACTGAGTTGTGAACATAACAATGATTATTGGTGTAGCGAGGTTGCCTATTTTGATATTGTTGTGGACGCTTTACACGTGCATAGACCGGTTTTTCATTTACATAACTAGATTGGACATTTGTGAACAAAGCGCGTCCAATTTTGACCGTGTGAGCGTATCTTGTGGACGATGGTCCGTGGAAGACCGTTGCTGTTTGATTTTGCCTTGCAATTGATTGATTTGCTTCTGCAGTTGCGCGATTTCTTCGTTCAAAGTTGTTTGAGGGAAACTAGGTGGGAGCGGGGATGGAATCACGGGTGGTGGAGAGACAATTTCGGTTGGGGATGGCTTGTAGCAAGTCTTCCAGTAGAGCCTGCCTATTGAGGGTTCCAGCCCATTTGTTGCAATTCTAACATTTCCTCTTGTCTCCACCGACCAAATGACACGGTTTTATGATCAATGGCATGGAGCAGAAAAATAAGTTGTGGTATTGTTGTTATTGTTTTATCACTGACTTCCTGTAACAGATTTGATCTTAAGCCCTTGATAATATGTAGGACAACTTGTGCCTCAGACAAATCCGGAGGCAGTGTTCTGATCAACTGTCCCTAGGGGAATAACGTAAGTGTAAGGGGACTTAAACGAAATCTGTCTTCTATTGCGTATGATTTCCTCAACTTTGAATGGTGACGCCATGCCACAAAAAGTGTTGACGATCTCGTTTTTGAGCTGGGCAAATGTTCTATTTGCGTATTCCTGGTCAAGTTGAAGTAACCATAGGAAATCATGGGCCGTATCGGATAGCTGCAGAGACAGCTTTGTTTTCTTTTGTTTCTCGGACCACGAAGTGGCCAGAGCATATACCTCATAGCGCTGGAAAAAGACATGAACTTGCGACGGGTCGATGCCGTTAAACTTTGGCATAGTAATATATGTACCTAATTCCTCTAAAAATATCTACCGCGCGCGAAACGGGTGCTGGTGGATTTGCTATATTCGTTCTCGGGATCCTACTGCTTTCAAATATTAAGCCCTCAAATAAATGTAAATGTGAATTTTTACTTGTTTGCCATCTAGTAGTGTGTCTGTTGGGAGAAAAGATCTGGTCAGTCATATATCGTTATACAGCAAGCGCCAATGTTATGATGACGACTATAAGAACGAGAACACCAGCGGGGCGGTGAAAAAAAATCTGATAAGATTTATACAGCGTCAACAAGTCACGTTCTTTCTTCTACGTAAAACGAAAGTGCAGCTGAGTAAAAGGAAAGACATTTATTTCCAACATTATTCTATAATGTATCATTAGACCGAGGACCGGAGCTCGATCCGAATTTGGAAAACGCCAAATAAAATCCAAAATACGACGACTCTGCCATGTTTATCTTTTGATATTTCGTTGTAAGTCTCGGATTTAGGTAATAATAACTTGCCGTAATTTCCTGTTTACGGGGGGATGTAGCGTATAGAAATTCATTCGTCATTAAATGGACGACAAAATAAAGGCACTATTTGTACACATATTAACACACTTGGATTTACTTACGTTCTTTTCCCTGAAGAAACAGCACTGAAGAATCCCTAAATACTTAACTCCTAAAAGAGGCTAGGCGAACATGCTGCTTTAAGGCATTGAAAATGAGAAAGGATATTTTCTATTTTATTACAAAATGAAGAACGTTCATAGCAATTAACCTATCCATTTGTCTACCAGAATTTAAAGTGTATTGAGTAATATGTTTGAGTTTAAACTTTGCAATCAAGCCCTGTCTTTCACGCACTTGCGAAGTCTATATCTTATCGTTTTCAAGTACAGAACAAATGTTTCTTAATACTGTCAATAACTATCACATATACTTCTTCCTCTTCTTGCCATTCGATTGTTTGCAAATATACTAAAGTTCGTGATGGTAGTATAGTTCATTGATAATGCAAGACTGTTCTGGTTTACGAAGTAGTAACACACTAAGTAAAAGAATACTAAGTTCACTTTTGACACACACGAGTTAATGGTAAACTAAATTATTCGTTATGATGTAGCCGGGTTGATGGTAAAACCAAGACTGGCATCATGGTATTAAATTCTGTTTGGTTTATTGAATTTTGATTTTCGTTTCTTTCTCAGAATGGGCTGTAGGTTTCTAATGAGAGATAGTAAATTTCTTACCTTTGTTATCCAGTAAATTTAAAAGTCCTTGAGTTTCCATGGACGGCAATAAGTGTTATTTTGAAAACAAGGAGAGGGGTGTTTCGGAACCGGATTTAAATAAGGTCTTAGGTCAAATAGGAGTGAGAAGGGATGTAAATTGTTTTATTTGTGTCCTTCTGGTAGACACGTTTCCTGGATGTTACACATATTTCTAATGCTTGTTTTTACCATAAAATATTTCTAAAGGTACATATCTTAGAAGATTCACATTAATTAAGAATTATAAACATGGTAGTTACGTTCTGGAAATAATTTCGTACCTATCACAGACAAGGAAGAAGTCTTTGATTTTTTTCATCTAATGTGTTGTTATTACTTCCAGGTGAGAAGGAATTTTGTGTGTCCATTTTACAGTGGGACTGTCATTGCTTTTAGCCTTCTGGTGTCACGTTTCAAAAATAGTTCTTTGTTATTTTTTTTATTTTTCATTTTCTTTTTCTGTTTGTCTGGAGCCCTATCGATTATGAATTCTCGTGGTTGTATTGAAGTAGTTCTGATGTAATATTCTTAAAAACAATATGTTTTCCTTTTTACAAATGGCGTTACTTGTTTCTACATAGAATTTAATGTTCGTTTTATATACTTCGATTGCAGGGCTGACTTCTTACCTCTAATTACATTTGAATATTTTGAATTATATTTATAATATACTTTTTTCACTCCAAAATGTATGTAAATATTATAGTTGGCAATGAGACGTCATTTTTGTAAGCCTGGAATATTTAAATTGAAATAACAATTTTTTGTCCCGTGGGATTACAAAATTCAACATTTCCATAAAATATTTGGAATATATTTCATTAGACAAGATTTTCTCTGAAAGCTAGGCCTCATGTGGCCCGCTTTCATGGTTGGAGGGCCACCGGCGACCCGCCGAGGTTTCCTCATGGGGAGTCTCAATGTTATAATAATTACACTTATAACTATAGTCATATCAAAATTTGGCAACTTAAATTTGAAACAGATAACCCTAATAAAATATTTTTGTACAGACTGATTTTGTTACATGTTGTTTGCTTTAAGTCGCTATATACATTGGACACATTTTCTAGTTTTGGTCTTATAGAATTTTATACAATGTCAAATACGTACTTACTAGTTCAAAATCACTTCCTTGATTAATGATGTAATCTATAAGCTTTCTAGCCTCACTTGTTATTTTGGTGATACGGGTTCCTAAATAAATAAATTTTGTGTATTAGGTTCTTATTTCCATAATGTTAACTTAACACCAGTGAACGATAACATTGAGATCCTTCTGAAGTAAACTGATATCCCTTGTATTGTTGACTTCCCTAAAAAATTGTAGATCATCTGCATAAAGAATTTAAGAATTTTTTATTTCAGTACTAATGTTATTAATAAATAGATTAAATAGTACAAGGGCCAAGGGTGATACTTGAGGTATACCATTAGTTATAGATGCCACATTGGAAACAACCTTATCTAATTTTACAGTAAAAGTTCTATCACTTAATTAACTATTGAACCATTTAATATAATTTGGAGATAGTCCATTACTATTTAATTTATCCAGTAATATAGAACGATCAACACTGTCGAAGGCTTCAGCAAGATAAATTTACGTCAAGTCACATTGCTATCTGCTAGTGATAATCCCATGCATTGCGTTCCATAGGTAATATAAATAGGTTTCTGCTGACTTACCAGGGATAAAGCCCAGTTGAAATTTATTTAGTTTGTGTTTCAGATTAAATTGTAAATGTTTACAACTTTTAGTTACAAATAGTATAGCTACAAAATTAAATTTAGTTATTGGCCTGCAGCTTGATGGTTGAATTTTATTACCCTGTATGCAGGTACAAGAACAACATTTTTCCATTGGCGTGGATATTTCTTAATGAAGGGAAGTGTTGAATATTTTGACCAATATTGGTAGTAGATTTATATAAAAGACGATAAATCGGACTGTAATAATTACCGCGGAATCTCGTTACTTCCAACATGTTACAAAGTATTAAGTAATATTCTGTTAACACGCCTACATGTATACGTAGATTAAATAATTGGAGATCACCAATGTGGATTTAGAAGAAAGAGATCCAAATTTCACCTTGAGACAAATTTTGGATAAGAAATGGGAGTACAATGGGACGGTTCACCAGTTATTCACTGATTTTAAGAAAGCATATGATTCTATCAAAAGGGAAAAGTTATACAGTATCCTGATACGATATGGAATTCCTAAAAAAATGGTTAAACTAGTGAAGATGTGTGTCAGCGACCCCATAAGCAGAGTGCAGATAGGTAATAATATGTCAGATAGTTTAAAGATTCGCAACGGATTGAAACAAGGCGATGCCTCAACACCACTAGTGTTTAACTTTGCGTTAGAATTTGCGATTTTAAAAATTAAGGAAGACAAAAAGGGGCTATCATTGAATGGTTTGAATCAACTGCTCGTATACGCAGATGATGTAGATTTAATAGGGGACGGTATAGATGTACTACAAAGCAACACTGATGTTTAGTAGAACCGTGGGATCAGATAGGTCTGCAGGTAAACATAGATAAAACAAAATATATGATAAGAAGCCGAAACACAGGGAATGAAGGAAATAAAAACATAAGAATTAGGGATTAAGTCAGAGAAAGTAAACAAATTATTTAAATACTTGGGAGCATACGTAACAAGCAAAAATGAGGTCACGGAAGAAATAAAAAGTCGCTTAGTATCGGGCAACGCTTGTTTCTATTCAGTCCAGAAACTTCTAACCTCGCAATTAATATCAAGAAAGTTAAAATTGATAATATATAAAACGCTTATTCTGCCTATAATACTTTACGGTTGCGAAATTTGGAGTACGACCCTAGCAGATGAACATAAATTACGTGTATTTGAAAATAAGGTTTTGGGAAAGATATACGTTCTGAAACGGGACGCGATGACTGGATAATGGAGGAAACTGCGTAATGAAGAACTCCACAGACTATACGATTCACCAGATGTAACAAAGATGAAATCGCGACGTCTAAGGTGGGCAGGTTGTGTAGC
>JAGDQP010040651.1:0-17212 GCA_022664845.1 Lepisma saccharinum | reverse complement strand
TGCACAACATCCCAAATGCTGGAGTTTAGACGATTACATGCGTTATAGCGATTTGACAATGTTTATCTTCCATGTTCCATTTCCCCCCAATATTTATTATAATTGCTGTTATACTATTTTTTTTCTGTTACTAATTTTGCTCTTTACGCGTGTATTTACTGAATTATGCGGCTATATAAACGAGAGCTGACACTGTTACTTTTGGTGACCCTGCTTGACCCGAAGACAGAAGATCCGGTTTAGGAATTATAATGAACTGGGAATTTCGGCGTTGCATTTTTTTGTGCTCTGCGATAACATCTTCAGTGTTCTCAACTCTGAAAGAAACACTGCTAATAACAGATATATTTAAAAACATGGTTTTTAACCTCCGGGACGCCGGATCAAAACGGTTGCTCAGGTCCAAAATGTCTATATTTTGATCCGAATAAATCGTTTAACCGTATGAAACCTTTAAAGTCTGATAGAAACTGCGAGCGTGGCTTAACAAACACAAAACAAGAGTTTGAACGAAAATATAAACGCGCTCCAGTTTATCATTAACTGATAACAGATATCACTTTGGCTAATTGTGTCTTGAAATTTATGGAATTAACAATTCAGCTTTAACTTGCTCTTAGTTTTATTTATAAATAATTACTTTTTACAGTTAATAGCAATGTTATTACAATATCTGTTTCGAGCATCCCTTTTTAAGTTCCATTTCCTTTATCGCTAACATGTAATAGAAAGAGAGATAGAGCGAGAGAGACAGGTTGAGAGAAAGAGAACGTCAGTCGCCTATTGAATAAAATTTTCACTATAGTCGTGAAATGAAGGGTGACTCGTGTACCTCCCCCCTCTTAAATTCTTTATGGAAGCTTTTAGTGAGTGGGGATCCGGAACTTCTAATGAGGAAACGTGATCCGGCTTTGCCCTTCCCACACTATCGATTTATTGGTGTGTATTAAGTGTACTTATGCCTAACTAGGAGTACGAAACCCGTCAAATATGCGGTTACACTTAAGTTTCCAAATGCACATTGCAATATGATGCTTAACAGTAAACAAAAATGCTGATACGTTTCAAGAACGGTGGAATGCCATATTTGTATTTCAGTAAATTAGGTTTCAGAGCAGGTCTCTCTGTAACGTAAATGTAAGGTTGGCATTTTCTAGGCTTTAAATACGAGAAAGTATCAGGGAGGTTGCTTTAGCAATATTTCCATTAATGAATGGGTAAAGTCTAACGCTCAAGGTTTCTATTATATCTGCTTTTGAATAGTGGGATGATATAAAATAATCGTTTCAGTTTTCCGGCAATTGTATTGTCTTTCACAATATCGCCTCGTTTAATGATTTTACTAGCGTTTGTCTCTAATACTGAAACGTTGTTCGACTCATGGCAGTTTGGTTCAAGCGTAACTTTCATCTAAAGATTATTACTAATGATTAATTAATACTGTTTCATTTGAAAGAAACTCTAGAGATTTTCCTTTCATATGTTATGCTTTCAAAATAATAAACCTAATTCACGTTAGCCTCGGTTCACACATGCGATGCGGAAGCCGTGCGGCGACCGCGCGGTCGCCTCAATCAAGCTTATGGGCCATTGAAACATATGGAGTGGTTCACACATAAGGCGGGTGCGGGATGGTGCCGCATTGCCCATAGCGGTGCGGCGACCGTGCGGGAGCCGCAAGTGCCTTACGGGACATTGAACAGCATTGGATGGTTCATACATGCGATGCGGCAGCCGTGCCGTTTGTCTCTTTTGGAATATTTTTTTTCTTCATCTATTCTTTTTTCTCAACTGTTCAATTATAAAAATGGAGATTCTTTATATTTTTATCTATTTTAAGAAGAGAATTATAAGCTCAATAATAATAAATAAAAGTCTGATCGAATATTAAAATTAAAAATTGGAGGTATACTTTTTTTTACATTTGGGACCCACCTTTCCACCCCTACCTCTCCGCATCCTTTGCATAATTTCACTTTGCACTCACCTCTTTCCACAAAAGTTCCTCTAAAAAAGAACAAAGAAAAGGGGAGGAAGTTTCTTTTTGTGGCCCAGTTCCCGGATACAAACGTGGGCCGTGTTTCCGCGGTTGGGGGGGATTTTTCTTTTCTTTTTTATTTTCAATCAAATTTATTACAAACTTGAGCTGAAAAACAAATACATAGTTATTTATACACTTATTGATAATAGTTTTATTTGTTTTTAATTGTTGCTTTATTTATGTTACTTTATATGTGTTTATGTCTCTATTTATATTTGTTTCAATCCCACTTATTACATGTTTTCTTACATGTTCATCATTCACATATCACACACACATCATGCTCTATTTTAAAATTCTTAATATTAAGTTTATTATTTTAAATGGTAATTGGAGGTATAAATGGAAAACTTATTTTGTATTGAAAAGTGATGTTATCCTTACTTACTTACTTGATCTATGGCTTACGGAACTCGCAAGCTCATCGCCACAGTAGCAAGCGATCGCCATCGTTCTCTATCCTGGGCAAGATCAAGCCAGTTTTCATTACAGACACTTATTTCTCCAAGATCCCTTCTAATATTGTCCTTCCAACGCCGCCTCCATCTTCCCAACGGTCTCTTTCCCTCCGGCTTTCCAATCAAGATGGAATATAGTCTTTGTTTTTTCCTCATCCAAACTACATGGCCTGCCCAATTTAGTCGTCGTGATTTAATTATTCTTACAACATCAGGTGAGTCGTATACTCCGTGGAGTTCTTTATTATGCAGTCTCCTCCAGTCATCTCATCCCGTTTTGGCCGGTATATTTTTTTCGAGACCTTAATTTCAAACACCCGTAATTTATGTTCATCTGCTAAGGTCGTACTCCAACTTTCGCAACCGTAAAGTAGTACCGGCAGAATGACTTCTGTATATTTTCAATTTCAACTTCCTTGATATTAATCTCGGAAAAAACTGATAAATCGGCAAGTACCTACAGGTTCTTCGAAGTGGTAGAGTTCGAGTCCTAGAGGGACATAAAAATTGTCAGCCTTTAAATAATAATCTAGGAAAAAATATGAACTGAAACAAAATAATGGTAGCAAACCAGGGTTGGCAAGAACTGCCCCCACCAAAAAAAGTTCTTTTGTTTAAATACTTTGCATTATTTATTTATATTACATATGGGTGGATAGAAATATGTTTGTTTCTCCTTCATGTTCTTATGCAGCAGGGAGGTTATGAAGGACAGGACCTACAGCTAAAGCTCAAAGTGGAATCCGAACCAGTACTCGATTTGCACCTGGAAGAGATTGTCCTCCACCTGGACTCGAATCCGGGATCCCTTGATTACAAGGCAAAAATTATATTAAATGATCGAAGATGGTTTAATATGTGAAATCGTTACCATGAAGTTCACACTATTTGTGGCATTTTTGCTTTTATTTATTTATTTATTGGTTTAAACCAATTGATATTTTGAAAAAAAAATGATTCAAACCAGCCAACTCTGCAGCAACCCCATATAAACCGTCACTCCCACCTATATGAGAATACCTTCAGAACTTGAAAATTTCTACACTTGCAGGTACAATAATCTCACTATATGGTAGGAATATTCCAATGAAAATAATAATAATAGTATGGATCGAATTGTCTACGAATTTTCTTGCTCGTAAATGCACTGTAAAATACCGTTTCTTAAAATTAATAACGTAGTTTTTATTTTTGTACTGAGAAATAATTTTCATACAAATGAAATATCAACAGTATCTCATTTTAAATAAAAACATATCGGTTTGGAAACAGGACCACTGATCTTATTTTAAAACCAGCATGTTCTCAATTTGAATAAAAAGAGAAAGTTGAAATTTAATGGTTAAGAAAATTATTTGTACTATTGGACGAACGTGCGCATCCATTGCATAGTTTTTAAACTGAGATTTGCCCTTGAACGCCGCAGAGTGTTCACAGACAAACCGCAGCATGTGTGAACTGTATGTGCGGGTGCCGCACGGTCGCCGCAAGGCTCCCGCACCGCATGTGTGAACTGGGGATGTAAAATTGCTCTTATCATGAAAGCAAAAGTTCTTGCCGACAACTTGTTCTACATAAAGCGTAAGATCCACATAACGCTTTCTGCTCGCAAACTTCGACACCAAGTAACGGATGCCAAAATCGCTTCTACAACAACTTCTGAACTATGTTCACAGAAACACCATCAGCGAAATTACACCAACCATCAACAGACAAAGAGACTCCGGAAAAACACTTCGCCATAGGCACAATTTTGAGATCTTTGGAAACACGCTCATCCCCACTGCTGAATGAACCCGCATCAATCAACTACCTCTAACGAAACGGCAACTAATGCAGTAGGCATCAAATTAGCACCTCCAGACACGGTTCCAGATAAAGTAGAAACAGGACTAAGTCTCAAATTTTATACTATTCTTAAATGCTTACATATCTTCACATCCGAAGGCAGTCATAGCTATCTCGTACGAGTTCTGACATCTCACCAGCGAACCATCGATCGGCTGTTAAGGTATAGAACTTATATTTGGAAGAGACGTCATAGGATAGAACTTTCGCGCACACAGACACTTATGCCATTTATACTCGAGCGCTACGAACCTATGGGGATCATATCGCTGATGAATGTAAAATGCATGGAATCTATGGATACTGTTGTAAAAGTCAGCCAACACAAAACTACACAAACTGACAAAATGCTCCAAAACGCAATCATTGCCAGGAGCATCATCCTACACTAACAAACACAAACACTATCCAAAGCCTCTACACCGGAAAACAATCTGCCTGTTGCTCGTTTACGCCTTGGCGCACCTGATCCAACCTCCACCCATTCAACCAAGGAAACATCATCAATATTCGCCTTGCAGCCAAGGACATTTTCAATTACGAATGTCATATTATCTTTTCGGATCTTTATGTTTTTTATTTTCTGTAGCACTGTCTACTCCCGTCTGAAGCCACAATTCATCATCGCCCATACGGCTTCACCTTTCAGTAGTTTCGGCGACTTTTTCATGGTGATAATAAATGTTAAATGTTTAGACTCACCTGACTTCCATCGATATATACTATCGCCCGTAGATCATGTTAAACCAATCATGTATAGTATAGTTGCCAACGTGTTGTGATGCTCTTTTCACTTCATCTACGTCTTTTAATTGCATTTTCACCTGATTGTTTCTAGTATTATGATTGTAAGTAACCTTACAACATCCATCTTTTAAATTTAAGGAAATAAAACAAGAATAAACGTGTTCTTCACATCTGTTAGACCGTCTACTTCCTTCCATGGAATCCCGAATCACAAAACTTCATTGAAGTGAGGGCGTAAAACTTCGGATGACCAGCAAACGGGAAAAAATTGAAGAAGGTTCAGAAGATAAAAAAAATCGAACAACAACATTGTGATGTGTTGCATACTTATTTTTTTAATGAAGAGGACCAAGATGTACTTCTCGTACTATTGTTATATGGAATATTAATAATGCCAAGTGTCATTCTGACATGGCATAGTATAAGTCAGCCTATCTAATATACTCCTCATCTGCTCTTGTTTAAAGGTGTAATAAAACAATTCCCATTAGCGAGTGTTTTTTGCAAACATTAATCATTCCCATGTCACCGTAATTCTAGAATCTAATATCTCAAAGGTGGACATTTTGCAGAACTAAGCAAGCGTTTCTCTATATGAAACGTATGAGACTCTCTTGTTTCGTTGGGGATCAGTTTTAAGAAATGGAGTTTTAGGAATATTTGCATTGAAGGAATAATTATTAGTTTATTAGTGAAAATGTTTTTAGTGTTGTATGTTTAGTTTCTGCTTTAGTTTGAATGAAATTGAGATGATATGTACTTAAAAGTAATTCGTAAGTTCTGAAAAAAATATTCAGTTTATTTAACATGCCTCGAATATCAATTATACATTTTACATTTCATTTTTTTATTTTATAAAAACTATTCCTCTGGCTCCATTATATACCTATGTATTAAGTGTGAAGGGTTTTATTATATGTTTAGAAAATATGATGCCTTAACATTATACTTCCCTTATATAATTTTTCTCTCAGGGTTCCACCACAGCGTCTAAAACTGATAGTGAAAATATATACGAAGATGCATTGAGCGATGATTTGAAAGCATTTTCTGATTGCGAGGCAAAAATATCCTCTGAGTTATTCAGTTTAATGTCGGAAGTAACAACAGAAAGTCCATCGTTTAGTTACAAAGAAGTTGAACATATTAGTCGTATGAAGGAAGAAAGCATTGAGATAAATTTAGATAAATACGAGTTTCCCGAAGTGTGCCCTTCTGTTGATAAATATTCTATACACGCAGAAGTAAATTCGGGGTTTATGGGAAAACCGGAGTATTTTCCTTCTGGATCCGGTAGAGATAGTGTTTCAAACAGAAATATAGAAGAGAAAACAATTCGTGAATATGCAAACGAAGATGAAACAAATACTGGACAGTGCCCAATAAGAAGAGAGATGGAAAATCAATTGAATAGAACGGAAAGAGAGCTTATTTCTAAGATGGATCTTTCGAGAGAGAAACAGACAATGCAAACGAATTCAAGTAGAAGGAGGAAGAACACAAATATGTTTTGTGGTTCCAAGATACAAATGGAGACTTGCTCTAAAGAAAAGACTAAAGTGTGTAATTTTTGCCAAAAGAATTTCCAACATTTATTTGATTTGAAAAGACACGTAAAAATTCAGACAAGGCACAGGCCATATAAATGTGAAATATGTCAACATAAGTATACTGAAAAAGGGAACTTAAAGAAACACATGAGAACACATTCACGAGAGACACCATATAAATGTGTAATATGTAAACATAAATTTGCTAAAAAATGTAAATTAGAGAGACACATGAGTACACATTCAGGAGAGAGGCCATATGAATGCGAAATATGTAAACATAAGTTTACTCAGAAAGTAAGCTTAGAGAAACACATGAGAACACATTCAGGAGGGAGGCCATATAAATGTGAAATATGTAAACGTAAATTTGCTGAAAAATGGAGCTTGAAGCTACACATAAGAACACATTCAGGAGAGAGGCCATATAAATGTGAAATATGTGTAAACAGATTTACTCAAAAAGGAAGCTTAAAGATACACATGAGAACACATTCAGGAGAGATGCCATATAATTGTTCAATATGTAAACGTAAATTTACTGAAAAAGGGAACTTAAAGAAACACATAAGAACACATTCAGGAGAGAGACCATTTAAATGTGAAATATGTAAACATAAATTAGCTGAAAAATGTAAATTAGAGAGACACATGAGAACACATTCAGGAGAGAGGCCATATAAATGTGAAATATGCAAACATAAGTTTACTCAGAAAGAAAGCTTAGAGAAACATATGAGAACACATTCAGGAGAGAGGCCATATAAATGTAAAATATGTAAACGTAAATTTACTGAAAAAGGGAACTTAAAGAAACACATGAGAACACATTCAGGAGAGAGACCATAAAAATGTGTAATATTTAAACATAAATTTGCTGAAAAAGGTAAATTAGAGAGACACATGAGAATACATTCAGGAGAGATTGCCATATAATTGTTCAACATGTAAACGTAAATTTATTGAAAAAGGGAGCTTAAGGATACACATGAGAACACATTCAGGAGAGAGGCCATATAATTGTTCAATATGTGAACGTAAATTTACTGAAAATTGGTTTTAAAAAGACATGAAAGCTCATAGACGAGACTAGCCCATAAGAGTTTTAAAATAATAGTATGTGAGGACTGCTCTCAACATCGACATGGAAACATATATTACGTTTATTAATAATGATGACATGTGAATGAACTTTAAACAATCTCCAAAAGGTAGAATCGACTGAGCGGAGGACAAGTTCTTGGTCTCCTTTCTCTGCACATATTGGTTGTGTAAACAGTCAATACAAACGAAATACATTGATTCAAAGAGAGAGGACAATTTAGTGAAGATTGTGTTTCAATGAAAATTCTGTGGAATAACAATTGCAGGATTAGGAGAGAGCCTTTAGAAGAAACATTTTAGCCTTCATCATATGAAGAGTGATGTTTAACTTTTCATATATTAATCATTTAATTTGAGTTTAACTTTTCATATATTAATCATTTAATTTAATTTATTAAGAAACCTATTATACAATTTTCTAGAGAGGAAAAATTTCTGGTGTACGTTCTTCCCACAATTTTAATAGAACGTTGTTACGATTTGCTTATTGCACATTGTTTCTATATATGTGTAGTCAATATTTTGTGAGTTTAAATATTTATATTAATTGTGGTTATTTCCATCCAAATTAAACTGAAATCAAAAGTCAAATGGAAGTAGCAAATAGAAATAAAAAAAATATATACAGAAGCAGAAACGTTAAAAAGAAGTTCAATAAATTTAATGTATTCTTGAAATGAAATAAATATATAAAATAATACGGGATGCTCTCTTAATTATGGGCATATGTGATATAATTCACAATCGTAGTACGTACCTTATTAAACTATATATTCTAAGTGAGATATTACTTAAGACTGTGTTCATGTGAAATGGATCTTATGTAGTAAAACGGTAGTAAATCGACCTCTGAGGGTTCAACTCTGCACAATCCAAACATCACACTGGTAAAGTAATGATGGCCGATTGCTGTACATGTCCTTGAAACACTACACATATTGTTGATTCAGCTGGGCGAGGATACTCTACCAGTGGTTTCTGATGCTTTACGTGTATTTAAGGTTAAAACAATGGTTTTCAAAATATGTGTAGTTTGTAGCTTTTGTTAATTATGAAACCCATTTCGTTAGGATTTACTGCATAATATTGAACATTTTTGCTTCTTTAATAATCCGACATTTCTTGTGTTTCGGCCATGCCCTCAGTTCCATAAAATGTACTTTCCAGTTTTATGAGTTGTTGTATAATACATTATTTAAAATAATATTTGAATCAGATTTTGCATCTCTCATTAAAATTCTAATACTTCCTACCCTGTTTGAAGAATTTAAACGGATGCATCTTCAGTATTATATACACTGATTCATTAAATTTTATTTATCCTTTAAATACATCTGAAACCAAAGTGTTCACGAATGAACTTTGGCTATTTGGTTGTAATTCTAATTTTAGTTTTTTATATAAATATTTTTGCCAACAACTTTAAAACTTGCAATACAGTTTAACGTAAGTAAATCATTTATTTCCTACTCGAAGGAAATGCAGAGTCACTTATGAATGATAGTAATAAACCGTTCAGGTCTCGAATATTTCGATATCAATTTACAATTTACAGTGCGAAATATATATGTATTTTTTTTCCTGGAGCTCTACGTTCTGATTGTCGTTATAAAATTTAGAAAATCGTTGACTAAAATTATCATTATTATTCCCGCCGCTTAGTGGGCTGGAAATGGAATTTAGCCGTACAAAATATTTTAAATGAGAATTTGCATTAAACTAACTAACTAACTAACTCTATGGCTTATGGAATTCGCAAGTTCATCGCCGCAGTAACAAACGTTAGCCATTGGATTCTATCCTGGGCAGTATCAAGCCAGTTTCATCACGAAAACCTACTTCTCGAAGAACTCTTCTAATATTGTCCTCCCAACGACATCTCGGTCTTCCCAATGGCCTCTTTCCATCCGGCCTTCCAACCACGATAGAATATAATCTTCGTTTTCCCCCATCCGAGCTACATAGTCTGCCCACCTTAGTCCTCTCGATTTCATTATTTTTACAACATCTGGTGAATCGTACAGTCCGTGTAGTTCTTCATTATGCAGTCTCCTGCACTCTCAAGTCATATAAACGCGTTTCGGTCCATATATCTTTCTCAAAACCTTATTTTTAAACACATGTAATTTATGTTCATCTGCTAGGGTCGTACTCCAACTTTCGCAACCGTAAAGTATTACCTGCAGAATAACCGTTCTGTATATTTTCAATTTCAATTTCCTTGATATTAATCGCGATGTTAGAAGTTTTTGGACTGAATAGAAAGATGCGTTCCCCGATACCAAGCGACTTTTTATTTCTTCCGTGACCTCATTTTCGCTTGTTACGTATGCTTCCAAATATTTAAATTTGTTTACTTTCTCTATGACCTCATCCCTAATTATTATGTTTTTATTCCTTCATTCCCTGTGCTTCGGCTTGTTATCATGTATTTTGTTTTATCTTTGTTTACTTGTAGACCTATGTCATCGCATGCTTCTACTAAGACATCGGTCTTGCTTTGTAGTGCAGCTATATCGTCCCTTATGAAATCTATATCCTTCGCATATACAAACAGTTGATTCAAACCATTCAATGATAGTCCCTTTTTGTCCCATTTAATTTTTAAAATCGCATCAAAGTAAATGTTGCTCTCCGTAAACCACAAGCAGTAATATTTGTAGGAGATGTAATATCGTCAAATTTCACATTTCAACGGCTGGCGGTTATTATATCTTTCGACTTAACTCAAACGGAGTCTTAACACACTAGTGGTCGTGCCTATATTTGTACATATGTATATGTGTGTATCTGTGTGTGTGCTAAAATGTAGAGCGACAGAGAAATTAGTTAATAGTGATTATATATTATCAATTCATTAAGGTCGTTCTATCAAAGTGAGCGAAAATTATAGCTTAATAATGAAAACGACCATTAGAGTAGTAGATGTTTACTTGATTCGCAGGTTTATTTATGTATTTAACTGCACACTGTCCGGGAAATATTCCTTAAGCATATAAGTTTCCACTGGAATGTTCTTTTGAGAAGACTATTGACTTTAAATGAATGAATTCACATAGAAATCATAGGAGCAATATATGATAAATAAAGCATTATATTGTATGACAAAACTTAATTGGAGTTATCAAACTGTCCTTAATCTCATCTGTACCTCCGGCATTTGAAACTAGTAATTTGACTACCAGATGCCATATCTGATGCGTTTTCTAAAATCGCTAATAATTTGTTTGTAACTACATTACTTTTTGGCATACAACTCAAATGGTACAAAGACCGAGGATAATGTGGATCGTTATGCTGCGATGAGACAAGTTTGCCGACAGAGAAATCTTTAGTACTTGTCAGTGAAAGTGAAGGTGAATGCGAATGCTCGGAGGATAATATAGAGATAAAACAGCAGCACGAATCAGAAAGCGTCTTAGGATATCCTGCAGAACCTTTCGAAAATGGAGCATCTTCTCTCAAGGTTAGTAGGGAATTTTTATTATTGATTCCCTTCATTCTTCATATGAATACGGTCCACTATAATCTTCTATATGTTATTTAATGCTAATATTATTTACGTGTTTCAGACAGAGTCCGTAAATAGGTGTGTGTTTAACATTACCATTACACATTAATATGATCAACTCTAAATATTTTTTGCCTGTGTTTTTGTAGTTGGTGTGTATCATAGTAGAAGTAATATGACTTTCATCGAAAGAAATCTAGAAATATTTTGCTTTTGCCTTTGTTTATAGAATGACGCCATAAATTGAACCCGGCATCAGAAAATTATTCCTGATTGTTTTTCATGGTTCAGTATTTGACCGGTAATGAAATGATATGGTGTGCAAACTAGATGAGTTGTACGAAAGATTACTATTCGCAACTGTACTGAATAATAACAATAAGTATATAGTCCAGGAATGCATCTCGGGAACGCTGGCAGCAGCCAAATACTTTATAGAGAAAGAGTCACCGGGAATTTACTAAGCCAAGTTGCACATTAACAAAGTCTAGGAAGAAGATGTGACTAAGTTCCTCTTTCTACCTCTGAATGGGAGAACTCGCAATGCTCTTCAATGTTCTTGTTTAAATAAATGTTTTATAAGTCAGGTTATTAAGATTTATCTATATATATTTTAATACTCGTACCCACATCATCTAATTTGTGTGTGTGTTTAGTGAAAATGATACGATTGACTTTAATCATAGCAAGTTCATTTTTCGATAAACATTACAACAAAGGCTGTTTGATTTATTACTACATTCAATTTCTAAAGGTTTGCCTATAATTTTAGAATTTATATGTAGAGGAATACTATGCACTCAAGTATATTTCAAAGTTCAAGACACCCAATATTCAAATATATACTCATCTCACATACCTCATGGCTTTTGCTATCTTCATCACCCAACGTTCCGTTCAAGTTGCTGGTAATTTCTCCGTACAGGAATTTGAGATACTGTCAAGGATGAGTGCTTGCTGCCAAGTGCAATTGCCAAGTGCAAGTAACACTAATAGAGTCTGGTTTGCCTGTACGCCTCCACATCACAGCGGGCATTACTACACATTACTACGCGGGTCTCGTTCCCTTTAGAGGCCTGTTTCCCCTTCTTCGTTCTGTGAGGGTAGTTTGGCTCGTTATCCCATCTGTCAGCGGCGACATGATGGACGCCGAACTGGGATGGCGGCACTTGGTAAAATAGTATGAGTCCCTTTTTCCGCCCCTATTTAAGATGGCATTAAAGGCTATGAACACAATTTCCGCACCCTTATTTTATTCACATCATGGCACGGCACCCGACCTAACCCACAGAACAGATTATACCTTCGTGGTTTTGGGGTCCCTAATATGGCATAAAAGGGTACGAGCACATTTTGAACCCCTATTTAACATAGCAAAGATTCTCGTATTCCTTTAAGAGGTGTGACAAGTATCTATTACGAACGTATAGGTGTGTATCCCCATATTTAACATAGCACATATTACACATTTCACGCATTTCGAGCTCATAAACGGCTATGACCCGTTTTTAGGCAATAGGGCCACATTAGCCCTCATATCTCGAAAACGACTCAAAATATCGCAAAAATAAATTTAAAAGAAATATATATCTAAGCAAATTCTAATCTTCCTGTGTGTCTTCTTTCTCACAAGGACGAAAGGATGTCAATGCTGTCGCACTACTCAGTATTATCTTGGACTAAGCTGGTTTGTAATACTGCAGAATAAGTTGTGGGCTCTATTACTATAGTCCGTCTTATATTATATTTTGGAATACCTTTCATTTTCCAGGGGTTTTAAAAGTAATTATTATTTAGTCCAAATTTGTACATAGCATGTTGATTTTCCGATATCACAATGTTTCAAAAATTTGAATAGTTTCCATGCGGATTGTAGGTTATTTCTTTAAGTGTGATGAAAAGCATGCATCTATTGACAAAACGAGGCTCCGTTAAACTCTAGTCATATCTCGATTTTGTTTTGTATTTTTTCTCATCGGATGGATAAAGTCAAGTCGCAGAAGCGTTTGAGAATATAACAGCGCAATCGTTTGTTGAAAATATTTGCAGAGCAAAATATATCCAGAGAAAGACGTACGGTTAGAGTACTATGACACAATATTTGCAATGGCTGTACCTATGGGTAAATATAAACAATTTAAACTCAATTGAACCTGCAATCCTCGGGTTTGATTAAGTTAACTCAAATTGATTTCCGTATCATTTAATGGGAATAAAATCTAAATATCAACAGACGTTAGCATGTTACAGTTTATTGATGACTCAGACGTTAATTCATATTTTTTTTTAAATCAATTTCAAAAATTTTCATATTTTTATAACTCCAGTTATCTTCTTCCAAGGAAGGAGTTTTATTACAAGCTTCACCCATCACGTTCACATGTTCCTTGGAAATAGTAAATTGCTGTTTTTGTACTGAACGATTAACTACAACAGTTCATTAGTAAAAACACTCCCAAAATAGCAGACTACTGGTGGCTTATCTCATGCAAAGGATAAACGACATTTCCTGCGTAGCACTAAAATTATCACAATATTTCTCCACTTCAACAACAAATGATTTTGTTTCACCCTTTCATTATTGTAGACTGTCTTCATATCTACTATTTTTAGTATTATTCGACTATAAACCTCCCAAAAAATCTTTATAGTCTTAACTACTGCCACACAATTTATCTTCGCCTTCATATGTAACTTCAAATATGTCTGACAAAATTCTGAATGCGTATTTGTCATTTTTCGTCGTGCACTTTTCGCAAAATTTTCTGACAATAATATACTGACCTACACACACTAACATCATAACTCTTGTGGCAATAATAGCCTCACCTACATATACAAATAAAGCACAGGAATATAATATGCCTTCCATTAAATGTAATACAATCCATCAATTGGGGTAGTATGACCCCGAATAAAATAATTTCGGTGTTTTTAGAACAGACGCAACAGATAGCAACTGACCATAATATGATTTTGAAGACTGAGGTAAGGTAGGATATTATTTTGAGCGCCAGGAAACTACTACAAACCGTTGCTGTGTGGCAAACAGTTAACTACGTAGGATTGCATTTACCCCACGTGATGCTTCCAGGGTTAAGAGGTAAGCAAGGCGCTAGAGATGCGTGAGAAAGTTATTTATTTTTTAGAAATCGTAAAAACGCCTACTAATATCTGAAAGCAAATGTTATTTCAATTTCAGCTGAAAGAACACGGACGTGTCAGTTGTGTCTCAGAACATTTCCAGTATCAAATATGCGGTTATAAATCTATAGAAAATAGTAGGGCAAAAAGACGCATGAGAAGTCCTACAGGAAAGCATTTTTTCGAATGTGAAATATGTACATATAAATTTAACCAAAAGGTTAATCTGAAAACACATATGTTAACAAATACAGACATAAGGCCTTTTCAGTGTGAAACATGTGAATTTAAATGTAATCAGAAGGGTAATCTGAAAAGACATATGTTAACACATTCAGATGAAAGGCCATTTCAATGTGAAATATGTGGATATACTGTACATGCACTGTAATTAGTAGTCTGAAAGGACACATGCTATCACGTACGGATGAAAGGTCTTTTAAATGTGGAACTTGTGAATATAAATGGACTCTTAAGAGTAATCTGAAAAGACACATGCTAACACATATTGATGAAAGGCTTTTTCAGTGTGAAATATGTGGATGTACACTTAAGAGAATTCTGAAAAGACACATGTTAACTCATACAGAGGAGTGGCCATTCCAATGTGAAATATGTGGATATAAATGTACTCTTAAGAGTAATCTGAAAAGACACATGTTAACCCATACCGATGAAAGTTTTTTTTAATGTGAATTATGTGGATATAAAAGTAATTAAAAGAGATGTCTGAAATGGCGCATGTTATCCCAGACAGAAGAGTGCCCATTCCAATGTGGATTTTGTGGATATGAATGTAATCAAAAGAGTTTTATGAAAAGACACATGCTAACACATACAGATAAAATGTCATTTCATTATGGAGCATGTGAATAAAAGTGGATTCCAAAGATACAGAGGTGAGACCGTTTCATTGTGATGTGTGGATATCATTCTTCCTATAAAGAGTCGGTTGAAAATACACCTCTTATAGACTTTTCATTTGAAATAAATTATTATAAATATACTCTGAAGAGACGTGTGTTACCGCCCATACAATTCATTTTATCTTATACGAAGAGTAGTGCGAACGAAAAAAATGGTGTAACTCACAGCCTTCACAAACTGAAACGTGAATATGAAAGTCATCTAATGAGTTGCTTCAAAGGCACCTAATATTTACAGAGGAAAGGCGTTTCGAATGAGAAACATGTAAGTATAAATGAATTCAAAATCGTGATATAAAAAGGCAAATACGACTTCCTACAGTGGGGAGGTACTTCTAATCTGAAATGTGCGAATATAGACAAATTAGTGATTTGAAGTAATATTTAATAGTGCGTGGGTTTCCTCAGAGTTTTAAAACAGAGGAGAATACATAACAGGAAGGACTTTTCAAATATTAATCGTTTGGGTAAATTTGAAATTAAAATATGGCGTGGAAAATCATATGTGCGGTAACAGGTAAAATGACATTCCATAAGAAATGCGCTTTAAATACACTTGGAAAGAAAATTATTCTTACTGAAAATCTTCATGAAATCGACCAACCTAAGTCGATTAAGCATGGTTTAAGTTGGATCAAACGTTAAATTTTCGATTTAAAGCAGGTAAAATGACGTTCCACAAGAAATGTGCTTTTAATACACTTGTAAATAAAAATTATTTTTACTGAAAATCTTCATGAAATCGACCAACCTAAGTCGATTAAGCAAGGTTTAAATTGGATCAAACGTTAAATTTTCGAATTAGAGCAGGTAAAATGACGTTCCACAAGAAATGCGCTTTAAATACACTTGGAAAGAAAAATTGTTTTTACTGAAAATCTTCATGAAATCGACCAACCAAAGTCGATTAAGCAAGGTTTCAGTTGGATCAAACACTATATTTTCGAATTAAAGCAGGTAAAATGACGTTCCACAAGAAATGCGCTTTAAATACACTTGGAAACAAAAATTATTTTTACTGAAATTCTATATGAAATCGACCAACCTAAGTCGATTAAGCAAGGTTTAAGTTGGATCAAACGTTAAATTCTCGAACTAAAGCAGGTAAAATGACGTTAAACAAGAAATGCGCTTTAAATACACTTGGAAAGAAAAATTATTTTTACTGAAAATCTTCATGAAATCGACCACCCTAGTCGATTAAGCAAGGTTTAAGTTGGATCAAACGTTAAATTTTCGAACTAAAGCAGGTAAAATGACGTTCCACAAGAAATGCGCTTTAAATACACTTGGAAAGAAAAATTATTTTTACTCAAAACCTTCATGAAATCGACCAACCTAAGTCGACTAAGCAAGGTTTAAAATGGATTAAACGTTAAATTTTCGAACTAAAGCAGTTAAAATGACGTTCCACAAGAAATGCGCTTTAAATACACTTGGAAAGAATAATTATTTTTACTGAAAACCTTCATGAAATCGACCAACGTAAGTCGATTAAGCAAGGTTTAAATTGGATCAAACGTTAAATTTTCGAACTAAAGCAGGTAAAATGACGTTCCACAAGAAATGCGCTTTAAATACAGTTGGAAAGAATAATTATTTTTACTGAAAATCTTCATGAACTCGACCAACCTAAGACGATTAAGCAAGGTTTAAATTGGATCAGACGTTAAGTTTTCGAACTAAAGCAGGTAAAATGACCTTCCACAAGAAATGCGCTTTAAATACACTTAGAAAGAAAATCATTCTTACAGCAAATCTTCATGAAATCGACCAACCTAAGTAGATTAAGCATGGTTTAAGTTGGATCAAACGTTAAATTTTCGAACTAAAGCAGGTAAAATGACGTTCCACAAGAAATGTGCTTTAAATACACTTGGAAA
>JAGDQP010040650.1:0-17213 GCA_022664845.1 Lepisma saccharinum | reverse complement strand
GTTTCGATTCCAAGTTATATGCGATTACATATTGGAAGGTAGGCATACTTCATTCTCAATAGATAGCAATGCAAGATTGTAAATTCATTCTTGTCTCATTGTAATGGAAACTCTGTTCTTGATGAGCTAGTGAATAAGTGAAATCTATATTTTTTATGGTGCCTTCAATTTTAGGATCTGGTAGACCACTTTCCACATACTGATATTTTTATATATATATATAATGACAGTTTATAATTACAGCTGCCTTCTTAATAGCGTGGAGGGATCATTTAAATTTCAATTTTTTATTTTCATGTGTTATGCATCTATGTCAACAATCTGAATGATACTCGAATGAATGGAAATAAATGTTATTTCTTACTTTGGTCTTAAATTTTTATGATCTTTCGACAATATCGTTTAGACTGGGATAGGGTAGGGGTAAGGATGTTGGTCAGGTCATGGTTTGAAGGTACCATTCAGGCCAGGGGTGTATTCCCCCCCCCCCCGAAAAAAACAGAGCTTGTAGCAAAGGGCTTGCGCAAGCCTCCTCCTTCACACTTCTGCAGCATGGTGTGCTCCAAATAATTTAACAAAAGGCTCTGAACGAATATAAGTATTTAGGAAAGTGCTCGCTCGAGCCCCTGCAAACACCTCCAGAACAACCCTGATCCTGGCATTTTCCTGATGTCTCTGAGAAAATACTGTAGAAAAAGTTCAGTTAAGATAGGTAGACGCCGGGATCTTTCCCAGTAACTTTCGATTGCTAAAACAACACTCTACTAATTGGGCTGTTATTACTCTCTATTATTCCAGGAAGAGTAGTCGCAGAACAACATCATCCCTCAAAGTGCCTTTTTCCTTTATACCGTGCCAGCGTTATGTAAGTAAGAGAAAACTCTTCCGTTAATGGCAACTCCTCCTTTCTGTAGTTCACCATTTGCGGTGAAAAAAAAACTGGCATAGATAATAGTTATTAGATGTTAGTGATTGTTGATCTGGTCGGAGGCTAACCTTGCGTTAGGTGAACAGAATATGGTTTGTCATTACCTTCCATCGGATAAAATATGTTCTAAGGAAAGGATCCATAGTTTAATGTGGGCTTCGAGGCACTTGACCCCAACTATTATCAAACCTGATTGGATTCGTTGATTAGAAGCCAGTAAAGGCTATCAGGGACACCATAGGAAAGTACTATCTGATCATATATTTCGTAAACCTAACAAAAGAGAAAATGGAATTATAACATTACTACTGGTTATCATCGATTGAAAGAAAACACTGAAGGACAACAGCAAAAAGTAAACATATTCAAAAGAATCTAGAAGCATTGTCGAGTAATATATTTTACTCTTGTCATCTACAATAGCTATTAAAAATTATGATTTTATTATAACTTGAAATACTAGTTTTAATGAAACAAAAAATGCCTTTCAGTTCCCCTGCGCTTGCAACTCTAAAGACCAAACGAGGTAGCCAATCTGAATATAGATTTCGGGCAAGGAGCCACCAGCTTTGAAAATTGTTCTGTTTCCAGGCGATTGGAGGTCGTTAACTACCTACCTTTACATGAACGCGTAGATTTTATTGTAGGGGTTTGAATAACTGCGCGCTTGTTGGAATGAGGTTGACGTGAGTAGTTATAAAATGCTCAACACCTCAATGTGCTCGAGCTTCATCACCTCATATTTTACAGAAAATAGTATATAATATTCCATATGTTATGCACTTTGTATATCCAGTCAGACTTAGTTACATATGTAGACCAAAGTTTCTCAACCTTTTTCATGCCGCAACCCCCTTTTACCGTGCCTTCTGCCCGGTGACCCCCAGAAGTAATTTTCCTGTTTGTAGGAAGCGGCTTTGTTTCACGTTGTATTTTATATATATATTGTATATACATGGTTGTTCACGAAATCCGTAACAGGACCATAGCTCAGATCCTAGTGCACAGAAATCTTTGAAACAAAAAATGTTTATAGCAAATTGCATTTACGGAATCACGTGGCGATGCTTCTGAAATCAGGGGCGTCTCGGGAATATCTCTACGGGGGGCAACTTCAAAATTTTAAATGGTATCATGGGTTGATTTTGCCTCATTGAAACAATCGCTAAATTTTGAACAACTTTTAGAGGATAACTCATACCGTTTGGCAGGTGGAAGACCTAACTGGTGGTCAGAATTAACATGGTGTAGAGGGGTTTTGGTACTTTTCGGATGCTGTAACTCAAAACAAATAGTAAATAAATGTTCCAAACTAAACTGAAATACTAAATGGAATAGGGAGTCCGAAAATATGAGCAGGACGAAGCTTATACCCCCATATCTTCCACTTGCATTGGGCAAGAGCGAAACAACGAAGTTGGTAGCCTTGTTTGGAGTTTCGTGGTTGACGAGAGTGGAGCCCAAGCTAGTGAGCTGCTATTGTTGTGTAATAAAGGAGAAGTTTAAAGGTACGTACAATTAAATAATGTATATTTTTTTAACAAGAGTTAAATCAGGGTAATGGAAATTAGGCTACAACGAGGTATTTATTCGTTATATAAAATATATCACTTAATTTATAGTCAGTTTCGTCTAGGAACACAACGCCAGTCGTTCGTTCGTGTCTTTGTGATAAAAATAGTTGTAAATTATAGTGGATTTAGAACACTAGCAGTCGGTGAAATATGAGCTTTTAAATTCAGTTTAATATGTTATACCATGTTAATTTCGACTGCCAATTAGGACTTCTAGCTGCCAAATGGTATGGGCTACTGAAAAGTCTTTTCTCTAAAAGTTGTTAAAAATTTAGCGATTGTTTCAATGAGGGCAAAATCAATACCTGTTACCATTTGAAACTTTGAAGTTGCCGCTCCCTAGAGGTATTACCGAGACGCCCCTGATTTCAGAAGCATCGCTGCGTGATTCACTAGAAGCTGAGTTATGTCCCTGTTACGGATTTCATGAATCACCCTATATATATAATTCGTGTAACTGTTTATTATTTCGTGTAACTGAGACACAAACATGTAAAACCGTGAGTTTTCAAGATATTTTAATGAAATTTTCCGGAGGTGCTTACAAAATCCTGACACTGTGAAAATAATTTTCCAAAACTAAATTTTAATGTCGCTTTTGGATATTCAAACTTTAAAGTGAACCTCGCTTATGGGAAAACCATTGTTAATTTATAGGACCACTTTCCTTGTCTAATTTTCTTAATTAGTACCTAGTACTAGAAATTAATACACGCTGATTTTTGTCTATAAAATATTGTAGCATCTCTCGATCACGATTTACTTCTCTTCTTAGTTTGAACCTCCAAAAGGGAGTGCTGGTAAAATTTTGTAATAATACCGACTTTCCTATTAGTAAAGAGTCTGTATATTTAAAATGTGGTAGGCAAAAATTGAACCGGACATTTTGAAACTGGTTCAAGCAAAATAGGCTCAGGTTTCATGCTAACCTAGTACTTGTGCAATATTTCGTAACGTTTTAAATCTTTTTTGCCCCATTTTACAAATTTGGTGTTATATTTGCTTTTCATTTGAAAACATGACAGTTAATTTGCTGTATTTGATAATAACTATCCTAATTATATTATCGAAAAACTATTCAACAAATTATAATTATCTTTAGTAATTATAAAAGACAAGTAAAATAAAATACCTTCTTTAAAAGTTAATGGTTGTAAAACTATAGGGTTAAAGTTATTTTTTCAGCTCCTCTCGCGAGCTCCTTGCACATAACCCACGATCCCCTGGCGGGTCGCGACCCCCACGTTGAAAAGCACTAGTTTAGATAAAATTTAACAGAATCTAATCATTTCATTAAATATACTTGCAAAACCTGAGGATTAACGTTTCCTTACTTCCTTTTTCGACTAAATACTAGCGTTAGAGTACCTTCACTTGTCTGAATACCATCACTGTTTTAGTACGATGGGCTCTATTAAAGTTGATTTAAAAAAATGTAATTTGTTTGAAACACTTTCGTACCCAAAAAGCTGTAAGTATATCGTAGGAATAATTCTAGATTTTCTAAACTTGATTCTAATCTTGAGAACTGCTCACGCACCGCTTCTCATGCTTTTGGTCTCATTCCAGTATTTTATCCTTCCTTTAATTTATGTGATTCCATGTCCAAAAACATTTCTCCTTGCCAGTGAAGGCCCGAGATTAAAGCTCTGTCAAGCTCCTCCCTAAATTCGGTTCTACATACTGCGATCTCAACTCTGAGTTAAGGATGTAAGTAGATATACAAGCAGTATAACAGATGATTAGACAGTCATATTTTTGTGAATATTGTGCAATTACGGTACAGATTAACAACTAATGAATACAATGAAGGTTACATACATTATGGCACGGTTTGGAGGCCAACTGAAACTCTAAGACTTGTCAATGCGTGCGTGCACTGAGAAATAACAAAGAATTTGCTATTCTTTTTAAGCCAGATTGTCATCAGATATCCACATACATTAATTCAGCTTATTTATCTTCCCACAGCATGTACCTGTATAGACGTTTCGATTATAATTATCGATTCTTTTGTATAACAACACAACGAATAATTTACTACTGATTTATTCATATCCATATTGTTATTATACAATCGACATGATATCCGAGGTTGAATATTCCACATGCATTGAAATAAAACTAGGTTAGAAAGGCGCCCCTTTGCCTGAAAGTGTGATTTTTCCAATTTCTGAAGAGAGACAGTCACGACAAGAAGCAAAATTTAAGCAATCTAACTTCTAATTAGTTAATAGGTTTCAGCAAACTGTGACGTAGAAAGTGGGTAAGAAACACAAAGTGAAATTTCTAAACTTAAATATTGTTATAATTATTTATATGTGCACTGTATTTGTTCATGCAGTACTCGCATGCTGTTTTGTAACACCAGTAGCCAAAACAGAGTCACAAATTAATGCTGTGAACGAAATTAGCTTTCAACATAAAATTATGTATGTCAGAAAGTAATTCAGAGAGGGTACACAAATGGAGCTGAAAAGAATTAAAAACATTTTGAACAGTTCCCTAGCAGCACATAATATCGGGCCAATATTGGACCAATATTTAGCCAGTACAGAACAATATCAATGAATGTCAGCCAAGTATTGGCCCGATATTATGTGGGGCCATTGTGTCAGTTAAAAGTCACTGGGGTCTAAAAAGACCCCATGCGAGTACCACAGCCTAGTAAGTAAAATGGCGACCAAGATGGGAATTTTTGTCAGGCAACCGTCCGGGATAGACAGGACCCCGACTAATAGTCGGGAAGAAGGTCGGCGCCGGCCCGTAAATGGCATTTGGTCGTCGAGCCATTTCGGGGCCGCCTACAATAATTCTCAGACTTGCCGATATAGTGGCAAAACACCGTCCTGTTCCCGCATGCTGACGTCGGCTCGACTTTCTCCGGCCAAATGCCGACGTCACCTGGCTCGCTGAGAGGGTACTCTGTTCCGATTCAGTGTCGTGTTTACTTACAGGTAGCTGGTATTCTTATTCACTATCATCACTATTTGCAGCACCATCCTCCTCCTTTTCAAGCTATTCTTTTTAGCAGAAAGTCCTCTGAAATATGACGAAATATTGATAACAAAGATTTGAAAAAAAATCAAGAAAACATTTTGAAAGCTATCAGTTAAAAATCAATGCGGTCTAAAAATAACCCAGGCGAGTACATTGATAAATTAGCTTGACTACTAGGGACAATATAGGGCATAATAAGTGGTGTTACGACAAGCACTTTACTAGAGCGCTATGAATTTCATATATATCTCTCTCTCTCTCTTCCTGGTGATCCTTCTGCTTCTTGCTATGCCCTTACTTAATCGGTCTGGTGCCGACCTAGCACTTAATTCAATGTATTCGTTAAGCACTTCCAAGAAGTAGGGCAAACTACTATTGTTTTCGAGGGAGAACACCAAATAAGCAATCTGGAATGGCATGCCACTCGCTTTATGACAGGCCGCTTGCTTTAGAAAAACGTGTTGTTATTTGCATTGGTTTGCTTTATCTCATTCTGGCCAAGCCGACCTTGGAAGTCGTGTGATCTACGGTGCTGGACCGTCATGCACGAGGTCACAAGTTGGAATTCCTTCTAGCACATGGATGTGGATTTGAACAGCATTACAGTCATATGATCATAATGTGCCTGAAGTTACTAAAATGGTCTATCCACATAAAATAAAGATTATAATTTCAGTCTACGCACACACACACACAAAAAAAATAACACTTGTAAATTAAATAGATGAAAGATTCCTCTATTGTAATAAATCTGCGTAATAAACTTTCAAGAGTGTACTCCCTAAATATGCTAATACCATATGGCCGGGAATAAAGTTTACCAAAAATTACCAACACTATACACCGTCGGTGGTGTTAAGAAAGCAAAGCTGTGCAGTGTCAGTATGACTTCAATTCATGCAGAAAACATGTCTAGTTAAATGCAGTTAGCAATTGCCTTGAATGTTTGGGAGAAGCCATTTATTGTGAAGCATTATTTCCGCTCATACGGAAGTGGCTGAAGAATGGACGGATCGTGAAACTTGTTTGGTACCTATTTGAGCAATTGTGCCAGAAACCTCCTGCAATAGACCGTACAGTATGTTGCTAGTTACAAAGCTCAATCAAACGAGCGCAGCACCGTGCAAACGCAAAAATCGCTCGGGAAGAAGGCGATCAGTCCCTAAGAACTTGTGTTTTAACACAGAATAATTTTAACAAGACGTAGCCACTACACATACTACTAGAGAATCTATACAGCTTTGCAACAACACTTTCAAGACCACGCCTATCATTGTCCTGTCCACTCACCTCTCACCACGCTTGATATTTATTTGTGACATATATTGAAGGGGTGTGTCTACCGTGACCCATTACCTAATAATATTGAACAACTAAGATTGAATATCACTCGTCTGTTATATTCAAATTAACAGGGTACAATTACAGCCATGTTTGACCGATTGTAGCGTCGCGATCTTTTGTTGTTGGACGAAACACACTTTGGAGCACGCGTATTGATCGTTTTGTGGACTGTTTATTCTTTTTCGGATCAAATGCTGTAGGGAAGAGGGGAGAGTACATTTGAACAGGGCTTCCTTAGAACATTGGAGGTAATTTTTAATAAAACGAATTTATTTTTTCCAACATTTATAAATTGGGAAAACTGTGTCACACAGCTCTCATTTGTTTCTCGCCATTTGTGTGTGCCAAAGTGAAAATAATCTCAGAGATTCTAAGCTTTTGGAGAGAAGAAAACTGTATCTTATTCTTCCATGTTAACTTACGAAGTAAGTACATTCCTTCACGCATTAAATTGCCCTTGTTGTTTTTTGCTCGCCGTTCTCCATCTCCCATAATAACAAAATGTGCTTAATTCAACGTACCGGGCAGCTTTGAACAAAAAGAAGGGGGGCAGATTTGAGCAAGGTAGCAGCCTATGTCCCTACAGCTAAAAGTTACTGTTCAGATGAAAAAATCGTTTATATTATTAACTGTGTTTCGTTCTTTTCATTATGTCTATTAAAGCATTTCAATTAGACAGACTATGTGCAAGATTTTTTCCAAATTTCTGAGTTCAAAGTTTATGTAATCCTAAAGATTATACAATCTTCATAACACCAGTAAAGAAAGAAGCAAGCAAGTAAGTTGAAAGATTGTTAACAACTGCGTAGTTTATATTCTTTGTATTTCTAGTAAAACTTTACTTTGCTTTCCTCTGCTTCCGCATTTATTTATACATTCCAATTTTTAGCCTATATTTAAAAAACAAGTTTCAAAATATGAATAATTATTGTAATTCTATCAAACATTCTCCTTTAGAAAATAGAAATTGGTTGCATTGAAACCGCCTTTGATAAGCCTAAACGAGAAGTAGTTCATATATCTATTGTAGAAAGACGGCGTTGCACGAAAATCATAACAGGAACCTATTTATTTCTGTCTTTATATTTTTATGTCATCTTTATGTCCTTCCTTTAGTTTTCTTCGCTGCACTTAACAGAACACATTGCACGCTGCTCTACACATATATGGTGTCTACAAGATGAACAATAGTTGGTTGTCATTCTTCTTTTTGAGGAAGGGCACTAGAAGCAGGTTTCTCTAATACCAGGCTGACGAATCGGTGGTTTTTCATCCTGTATACCAAGATATTCCAGAATTTTGTTTTCAGAAACCTCCTCAGATTTGGAATTTCCAAACGTTTTCCCGTTTGATTTCCATTCAGTGCAGAGCTTAGAGTTTTCATGGACGCTTTCCGTGATAACGGTTGTTCATTCCGTGATATATTGTTCAGACAATGTATTACATATGCATGTGCGAAAGCGATGTTTAGCATTCCGTAAAATGCTACGCACCGCGTAGTGGTGGCGTCACAGAACGTCAGTCGAGATGGCATCGTGCACGATTGAGAAACGTGCTGGTGAACGTGCTATGATCCGCTACCTGTTTTGCAAGGTCATGTCGGTGAAGGAAATTCACTAGGACATACTGGCTACTGCTTGGCATAATTCAAACGAGACATAACATCATTGTCTTATGAGGATCGTCCCGGTCGTCCAAAAATAGTTTTACCAAACCCTTTCTCGTAAGGGATTCAAATCGTACAATTCCTTCCTACGTAGGCTCAAAACTTATCAAATGTTCCTCATAATACTACCTTCTCTTATTTTGGTTTATAGGAAACCAATGCTTTTTCGTTATCAAAAATAAAGATATAAGTTCCCACTACTCTTTTACGAAAATGTTGTAATTCAGTTGGTATTTCTTTTATGTTACTGCGAATGGTGTCCACGATAATACAAAGTTTGGAGTTAACAAATCATCTGCTAAACGGACACTGGTAAGCCAGTTATCCATTGTCACATTAATGTGTTATTTGTGGATATGTTTAGTGATTTCTTTCAAAATAAAGTCCGCTAATGGTAAACCGTTTGTGTTCGTGGATTTCCCCAAGTATGGAATTGTATTGATCATGTAATGAGTGCTTACGTCACAAAGCATTATTAATTTAATTCCATACTTCCTTGGCTAATTAGGGATATACATTCTAAATGGACATTTACCTCTAAATGCTAAAAGTTGTTCGTGAACTGTGACGAGAAAGCCTGGTTTATATCTAGCAACACAATTGGTAACAAACTCGTTACATACCTGCCGAATCGCTGCAAAAGCAACATTTTTCTTTTGTTCTTCTCGAGTTTATTTGTCATCGAATCTCAGGGTATCGACCGGGAAAGCAAAACGTTCAGCGCTCATTACTGATTTGAACTTTGTCCCACATAATGTCACGTCAAAGATATCACGGATTGAAAGATGGTTCGTTTTCAACACTGCAGATAATGCTAGAAGCCCAAGCACAGAAAGGACCTCATCCTTATTAGTTTTTGAAATTGTATTGTTTTAGGTCTGGTAGTTCTGCTTTGCCTGTCAATTTGCTTATTGGCATGTAGGACCAGTTCGTCAACAGTCGAGTCGTTGATAAACAGTCGGAAGCACTCGTCTTGTGTCTCTGCTTTCCGAGCTTCCGTTGTGGGACCTTGTCTAAAGTAAACAATATTTCGTTGCGGCTTTCTTGTCCATAAATGGCCTCCTCTCCCACAAACACTTTCCTTATTAATCATTTTTATAGTTTAATCCGCCTTCCAAGCTACATCAACCTTTTTGTTTGAATGTACTTCAGTTGATGACGGTTGATTTTTGCTTTGGACAGGCAAGAAACAGAAAATATATTTTGACTTTAGACATTATGAGGTCAATCAGATATCCTTCCTGTGATTGACTAATTTGTATATCAACCTACCTGCTTGTCGTAGGCGTGGCTGCTCCTTGTTCTTGTAGACTTTCTGCTGTACTTGGAGTGTAGAAAGAGAGAACTGGGCTGTAGACTGTTGTACTCGTATCTTTTACCTGAGACTGGTGGGTTCTCGACTGGCATCTCCTTGATTTGCTGAATTTTTCGTTTCTTCCTATGAGGTTTATAGAAAACATCTTTATCAGATTTTTCCCCTTCTTCGTCGTGGTGGTCGTAGGATTGTCGTAAGATCTGCACCACTGTCGTCTTAATCCAATAAAGTTTCAACTGCTGCGTTATCTTCTGTTTCATTACATTTGGCACTGTCTGAGCTGTCTTCCGTGTCTAGCTTTTGTAGTAAATCGACAATTTTCTCACAATCCTGTTGAGAAAAGGGTAAGCGGAACGTCATCCTTATACCTAGGTATTTCTGAACTTATTTTGCAATCACTACTACAATAATAACCTTAGAAATCCTTATTTTAAGAGATTTACACCACAGCCGAGGTGCTTTCAAAATTATATCACTAATACCTCGTAAAATTTACGAAGTGAACATTATATCTCACATGTATACGGGAGAAATGTCAAGCGCCACCTGCTACTAGCAACAACTACTAACGAAATGGAACTACTCGAGAAGTCAACCTCAACGCACGCGCGGAAGTGCTTGAAATATCCAAGTATTAGGTCAGCGTCGTAAAATTTACGATATATTAGTGTTCCAGGTTAAATCTACCCCATAATGAGGTACCTTAAAACCGATTGCCTCCCAGCTCCTGCCCTTGTTTTAAGGTGACAATGAAGTAGGTAATTTTCTTCGGCGTGTCTTTAAATTTCTCCTTGTGTATACTGTTTCATCTCCTTTTATCGTTTCATTTCATTAATACTAATTCTCATGTATATCTAAAAGATGTTCCCATGTTGTTTTCTGGTTTTCGTGATGGCAGAGGAGGCAAAAATAGAGATATATGATATTACCAGACATGATTTTGAGATAACATGTAATTTGGATGGTCTAACTGGACGGACGTTGTTCAGAATAATGATTTATTTGATATGAAGCGTACATTTAATATAACATATAAGTTGTATACTTCAGAAATAATATTGGCAATATTCATGGCATACACAACTTATTTCGATGATTGTCTTTCAACACTTAACTAATAATAATATTTGTTTTCTCTAGGTATAATATTTTACAACAAATTATGGCTTCGAGATCATTTGCAATGTTATTTCTAATTATAATTAACATGGCTAGAGATGTACATACATCAGAGCGAAGCAGCAAAAGTAACTTTGAAGATATTCCAGTAAAGCTCTTTTCATCAATCAGCCTAAATGAAGATTTATCGCCAACGTTTAATGTACCCTTTATCCTTCATGAGTTTCTAAACCAAAGGAACTCATTAATAACACTTATAATTGGGAATTTTGTTACACTTGACGAAATATGTCTTCAGCAATTACATTCAAATGCTCAAATCTTCATATTGTATGAAAGAAGCTTGACACTACGTGGAAATGCCATAAACGACATGAACAAACAATTTTCACTTGTTACGTGGAACACAATCATTATCTTCGTTAACAACATTATATCATTGAAGGAAATTTTAGAGGCTGTGCAACGGGAATCTTCCTGGAATACTGAAGGAAAATTTCTTTTGGTTTTAATGTGGACACTTGATGATATCGAAATATCACTTAAGGAAGTGTTTGGTATTACCTGGTTGTTCAAAATATACGATGTGATAATATATTTCAAGTACATTTGTTCTGAGGAGCCTAAGATAAATTATGAAGGAAGAAATATATGTTCTGCAATTTCGCAATATAATCCGTTTTCACGTAAACTAGTTAAGAGCACTATCTCGTCGTCAACAATGATTTCCAAGCTTAGTATAAACGTGTACGCAATACCTGGAAATATGTATGGAAAAGACGTGAGAGTAGCGGCAGTAAAGAAGTTTCCACCGTTCATTACAGTAACTGAGACAGGTAGAAAAACGTTTAAGACGGAAGGTGTTTTAGGAAATACATTTGATACTTTAAGACATTACATGAACTTTACACCAGTTCTATCTTACGTTCAAACCTCTGTTGTCTGTGGAATAAGACTTGGAAATGGCTCTTGGACTCATTTGTTGGGTAAATTACAACGGAATGAGGTTGATTTTGTTCTTTGTACCGTCACTGTTAATCCGGAAAGATATAAATATTTCCGAACTTCAACACCAGTTATAACAGAATCTTTTGCCCTCTCAGTACACAAAGCTAAGCCCTTACCCTATTGGATGGCCATGATCTTACCATTTCTACCAAGTACTTGGTTAGTGATCTTTTTGGTATTCACTTTGGTAGCACTGCTAGTGATTATTATTAAAAGAGTGAAGAATTTTGTGTGTAGTCCCTTTAAAATATTTCTCGATCTCCTGGCTCTTTTCTTGCAAATATCAATTAAGCCGCCAGTAGATAGAATTGAAAAGTTTCTTCGTTATCTTTGGATTTTCTTTTCATTAATAGTTATCTCTATATATGTAGGTTCCATATTATCATTTCTCACATTTCCACACTATCATCCTGAGATTAATTCTTTTAAAGATATTGTGGATGCCAAATTAACTCTTTATACTTGGAAACCATATTTTGAAATGTTGAAAAACAATGTCAACCCATATTTAAGGAAGATGATGAATAATCTTATATTAGAGCCTGATTCGAGAAACCAATTGGAAAAGGCTTGGAATGATGAACGAGTAACGATTCTTGCACGCAAAATTTGGCTTGAGCTTAAAATCAAATCATACGAGTGTGGGAAGTGCACGAATCAGTATCATATTATTAGGGAAAGTGTAGGCATTCTGTTTACATCATTCTGCCTCTCAAAGTGGTTTCCCTTCTTTGATAAACTTAATAATATAATTATGACATTAAATGAAAATGGGATTATGAATATTTGGCTGGAAGATAGCTTAAACCTCTGTCGAAAAGGATGTTTACTTAACAGAAACGTTGTTCTGTCCACGAAACATATTCTTGGACCTTTGCTAATACTTGTATTTGGACATTTACTATCAGTTATTGTGTTCTTCGTGGAAGTTTGTATAGCAATATTTAAGCAAAGGAATTGTTTATCAATCAAACAAATTTAGATAGGTCAGAGTAAGTTTTATTCTTATTGAAAACATGATAATGTATATCTGAAATTCGTTTTAAAATTTATCAAGTAACTAAAGATATAAACATCATGTTTAAATCGTAAATGCTCATCAAAAACGTCAAATCCTCCTGTTTAAAGGACATATTTTTTATATGTATTTTTTTTTTAATTTTATAGGAGAGCGAAAACAAAGCTCAGCACGTTGCGGTAAATAAATATTAGAACAATGATAAACTATATGCAATTTTTGTTCCCTCTTAGCACCATTCGAAAGACTACGGACTGAACATTACATGTATTTTGTACAACACAAAAACTGAATTTTGACAAAAGTATGGACATGACACCTTTGCGTATAGGCAATATTTCCTTCATATTATACTTCTGTGTTGTTAACGAGGAAAGACGTGTGTAGCAATGGCCCAAGAACATGTATGCAGTAATGTTATAAAACAAACTAGCGACGTTGACGTAATAATTAGTTCTGCATCAGAAAGTGTTTATTTAACAGTATTTTCAGTTAAATGATTTAGCGATTTAACTCTAAATATTTCTTTGAGGTTGATCCATGGACGTAAGAATATAACAGGACTAGTAAGAAGCAATTCACTCTATCTAATAAAAATGGGACGGCTGAGAGTGCAGTTTGTCATTCCAACATGGCGGATCGCGCATACTTCCTGGAAAGGAAACAGACGATATTGTGAATGTGCAAATACATTTTAATTATCTAAATTTGTCTTTAACTACTAATTATTATAAAATAAGTGATATTGCAATACACTTCCTTCTCAAGAGCAGTGATCATTCAAATCTTGAAACCTGAAATTATTTCAATATTATTATTGAAGAAAAAACTTAAATATTGCTTACCTGTTTATCCTCACACGTACCTCTTGGTCGGCTTCATCAGACGCAACCTTCACATACCTTAAATTATTTCCCATAAATTAAAAAAATTGTACTTAAGAGTGGTTCAATTAACATTACTTCTTATGGCCAGTTGCAATGTTTTTGTCAATTCAACATGGCGGCAAAGCGCACTTCCGGCCCATAAATTTTGGCTTGTTACTAGTCCTTATGTCCATGGGTTGATCATAATTCGATTGTTATGTTTGTGAAGAAATGCCATAGAGTTTTATTTGTACTGATTCGTAAAATTTGCTAACGTAATGCTCTGTAGTGTGTTACAAACTTTGTAATTATGTACGTTTTTGAAATTGCTATTGTTTATGTTTTGTTGGATGCTGAAGATAATACTGCTGTTGGAATTAAACTGACAATGAGTGGAGTATGACTCAAGGTGTGCGAGTGAATATTGATGTAGAAGCACTTTGTGATTTACGTATGGTACTACATTGAAATGGCACAAACGTGAATCCAAGATCGTCCGTCTATGTTATAAAGAGAATAGCTAGAAAGTTTATTTTTTCCCACAGATATTTGATATTTTTATCCTTTGAGAGAACTTTTAGGGCTCAGATAAAACAATGGTATTTGAAAATATATTGTCATCTTGACATTGTTGTTTATATTTTCGTTGTTGTTAATTTCTGTTAATGTTTCGATGTAAAATAGTGGACGTGTGCTGTATTTGGATCTTATTCGTAAATAAATAAATATGAGTTGTTACATAACTTTTGACGTCTTTCTCCGTTCAAGTCTAGTTTAGAGGTGATTGTAAATTGATCGTACAAATTGTCACAAAACGTTTTAGCGACGGGTAGAGTTCTGGAAAATAGCTAGAGATGAGAATTTAAGTTCACCACCCCTATACACATCTCGCGCCCCTCAGATTGATAAATCCTGGTATATAGTATCCACAAATCACAGGTATATGTTAACTATATACCAAACCGGTTTTAAATAGACTCGTTCAAGATGTAAGGTTTTAACATTTCACGTCGTAATCCATAGATGCTGAAATAAATGGAAAAAAGATGAACAGATCAGGATGAATGGAGAAGGCTTAGTTTTCCTTGATGTACCGTACCTTCCACTTTCCGCAGAACATTGATGATGATATTATCCATAGTTTGGAACACGTCACTCTGTATTTCACGTATTTATTATCAGCAGGGAATACGAGACACGATAGCATAGAAATTTAAATTACTGTATTTACTTTAGATAGGTTACATTCATGAAGTTAATATATCTTTTTTGTCCCACAAACATGGGAAATTTTCGTAACTATCTTCTAAGATCATTGCTATTGTTTTGTCTGATGTGCACGTCCTATATGAAACTAAAGTGAGTATAATAGATGCTAATGATGAGATCATATGAGCGATCTAAAGATATTAGTGATAAGTATGTTATCTTTAGGTATGTGTCTTCAAGGCAATCGTTTGTTACTGCTGCGATGAACTTGAGAGTTCTGTAAGCCATAGAGTAAGTAAGTAAGTCGTAACGGAAGAGTGAATTCGTTAGTCTCCAAACAGTGAAACTTCTTCGAATTTCAACTCGATATTAAAAAAAAAAACACACACGCACTTTGTAGAAAGCAGACAACAAATTGCAACAAAATATCCTCCTCCTCTTTCAAACCCACTCAATAACAACAACGTTGCAGGACGTTGAGTGAATTTAATACAACAATTTAACGTTTTAACGAAAGATCAAAGCAATAAGCAGATTTGTATACAAGGATACCTTTGATACATAGAAAAAACGCTATTGAATATGTAGAAACTTCTTATTAAGTTCGATTTTTTGTCGGGGCAAGGAACATTTTAGAATGTAGACGGTCCCTGGCTGCGGGACTGGGACTATAATATCACACAGGAGGAAAATATTTTAAAGTTTTGTTGTATCCTGAATTGTCCGATTCCTTGAGCTGTGAATTGATATGTAGTTAAGTCACTACCTATGATACATTTTGCACGCAACGAATTTTGTAAATTTTCCACTATCAAGCGACAACTACGCACGGATAGTTTTCTACTGTTTCCAGATTCAGCTGACATCTGGAATTAAAATTTGAAACATTGCTTTAATTCGGATAAGGGTGACAAAGGAAACTCGGGACACATCATACTAAAAGCAAAAAAAAAGTATATATAATGTGTATAGAGAAAGAGGAGGAACAGAGAGATAAGATGTGTGTGTGCTATTTTATGAAAACACAAGTATATATAAACGTACAACATTAAAAGACATTTTGATTTGGTTGTTATCGTCAATAAACTGTATATTCTTCTGTTTCTTTAAGAAAAATATTTTTAAAAGCAACTAAAACAGTAAGGAATTAACTTTTTTATATCATAGGACTTTCTAAGACTAAATTTGAAATAAGGAAAATAAATACTATTTTAAGTCCTAGAGAAATATTTATTTAACTCTTAACTTTCTTCCTTTAAAGCAACGTTCCGCAAACTGTGGTCCGCGGACCACAGGTGGTTCTCGATATCTGCCCTTGTGGTCCTCAGAGTCTAGACTAGATTGAGTATTAGTAAAGAAAAAACGAAAAAAGTTAGTTTCAAAAGAATTACTTATCAAAAAATATAGTTGGAAATCAAAATGAATAATTTCGTCTGGACAAATAAGAATACAGTAACTATTCGAAAGTTGGAAAATTATAGGTTCGCACTTTCGAGTGAAAATAAGATCTCCAAGGACGAAAGTAGTCTTATAAGCTAGTAGTTCTCTGGGCTGCCCTGCGGGCAGTTCAGAAATTTACATTTGTTAGTTAGTGAGGATAAGCGAGTCCTTTCTTTACACTGTTTGTGATCGACAAGTCTTTTGGGTATTAAGTATACAAGAGTTAATACAAATTTCATTCTGAAAAATAAATGGCTTTAGACATAATAAAAGAATGAACAAAAATCACACTTTCAGGGCCTGATGTTAGAAACATAATTTATTATTAAAATTTACACATAAAATAAAACAATAAAAATATTTTAAAAAGAAAAACAATTAATATTCAAATGATTCTGTTAACAAAAAACAGTACACTTCATAATGACTACAGATGTAGTTGATAGGTAAAAAATGTGTTGTGGGTTAAAAATTGGTATTTAATACGTAAATTGAGTAATAAATTGTGTTTCTAAGTTTAATTTTCTAGAAGTTAGAAGTTTTATTTTCGTTTAATAGATGTGTACGGCACGTGGCGCTAGATGTTATTTAAATAAGTTATATACAGGGTGTTAAAGTAGACATAAAAAAAAAACTATATGGACACAAATCGCAAAGCAGCGTCCTTTACGAGTTATGGGCGTGGGAAATTTGGCGGCACGGAACTTTGAGACGCTATAGCACAAA
>JAGDQP010040649.1:0-10228 GCA_022664845.1 Lepisma saccharinum | reverse complement strand
CTCCTTAGATCGCACGGCTACTCGGTTGGCACGTAATCATGACTATCGAACTGGGCAATGACATTCTCTCTCACTAATAATGAACGCACCGAAGGTTTTTTTATGTATTTCTTACTCCTGTGTTTTATGTATTTTAGTTAAGAATCAACATTGTTCCAGAAAAATTGAAGTTATTGCGTGTCCGAACAGTCTGGCCTAAAACTTATGGAACAGTGTGTACCCAAGGAAAAAATTGCTATTCCACCCCTGGGACGCAATTGGATAATTTATTATTTCACAAAGCTTTTCTTCTCTGGAATAAACTAAAATTGAACGAATGAGCATCACAGAGCTCAATCCGTTTCTTTCGTAGAAACTTCATGACTATATGACAAATATCCGAAATAACAGCAACTTGTCTTTTGATCTAACCTCTTGTAACTACTTCACTATTGATTTCGGAGCTATTTCACGAGTGGATATGATTAATTGCCTCATTGTCAAGAATGATTCACTTCATCTTCTCGGTCCTTGTATTTGCTGACTTTAAAACTGTACTCTTGTCTGAATACTTTGTGAGAGTGAAACTATCATGTCTGTTAACTAACGTTATTCCATTTCTCAATACGAATAACATCCGGTCTACTAACAGGGATGCCTATATCTGTTCTCCTTCCTCTGCCCCAATGTGTGTTTGGTCTATTATTGTCAGTAACAGGTATAGGCTCACATAGTAGGTAGCTCCACATTACCTGCAAGGTGCTAGTATATGAGATTTGCAACATCGTTAAGTCTTTTGATGTACTCCATACCGTAGGTACTAAGACTTGACAGGATCCAGTGGCATGTTCTTGGTCTTACTTTTCTAATTGCTTTGTCTGCACCTTTATCTGGAGGTGTTAATAATACGTATGTTATATAGTTTCTGGTAGGCATGACTACCATGTCTGTACCACTATCCCATGGTTCACTAAACAGGTTTACGTTTTTCAACCACATATGTAATGTTTCAGGTCAACACGGTTTATTTCGCTGTTTGCAGACTGGGTTCCACGTAGTTCTTTCCGTCCTCACTGCTCCTTATGTTGTTTTACTAAAGGCCATCAATAAAATTCTTTCAAGATCTTTAATCACATCAGGTCTGCTTAATGCATTCTTATGAATTTAATAATCAAATTGATTAATCGATGTATTTCCACTATACCATAATAATTTAAATTTCTCCGCATTGACTAGAAGTTGATTCATAGTGCACCAGTTAGCAATGTTGTCTAAACTATGCTGTAGTTTTATTACATCTTCCACAGAATTAATTTTAGCAAATATTTTGAGGTCATCCTCAAGTACCATTTTTCATTATTGGGTATGAATTCCGGGAGGTCATTAATAAACAAGAGGAATAACAATGGTCCAAGATTCGAGCCTTGCGGGACTCCTGACAGAGCTGTATATTCATTAGATTTGTATTCTTTAAATAGTACAGACTGTCTGCGATTAGTCAAATAAAAGAACATGAACCTAACCAAGGAAGGAGAGAAGTAATAGTGATTTAATTTATCTAGTAATATATTTTGATTTACTTTATCAAATGCCTTTTCGAAGTCAATATAAGTCACGTCAACTTGCTTGCTTTCATCCAAAGAGTATGCTACAAAATCTGTAACAATTGCAAGGTTCCTTACCGTGGAATTTTGTGAAACAACTGTCTTCACATGATTAATAATCCTCTGATATAAAATCTGTTTAAAGACTGGCAAAGGCTGGTAACATTGCTTTAGGCCTACAGTTGGTAATTTCTCGTGTCATTAGTTTTAGGTATCGGAAAAACTAAAGCAGATTTCCAGTCGTCAGGGAAACTACATGTTATTGGTGCTAAGTTGAACGTCATCAATAGGGGATATTTAAACATATCAATACATCCTTTGACTATATATGCCGTTAGATCCAACTTTCGTTTTCGAATTTAGGTAAGTCTTTTCTGTTTTATTCAAATGTATTTGGTCAACAGACAGTATTCCGATTTCTTCGTAACCTCTTTGATTACTATCGAAAGCATAGAACGGTTTAGAAGAGGATACAAATACTGATTGGAAATACTGTGCTACGTGTTAGCTATTTCTTTAGTGTTACACAAATCCTACCCTTTACATTTTAATATATTTGGAGGAAGATGTTTTGTTTTATTTTTTACAAATTTCCATAGTTGACCTGGATCATTATTGATATTACTTTCAGAATTTGATATAAAGGCTTTATAGGCTCTTCTAATGTCTTGCTTGACTTTCCTACCCAATCGAACAAATTCCTGATAGTAAAGGTTTGGTTGCTCAGTTTTGAATACAGATTTTTTTTTATGATAGATTGATTTAACCTTGAGTTTCCTAATAATGTCTGTAGTGAACCAGAACGGAGATTTTTAATAGAGTTTCCGTAGTTTCAGATAAATAACGTAAGTGGTGAAATGGTGATGTGAAGTACTTGCACATCACATCACATCACTTGGGAACTTAATTTCAGATTTCACAAACGTAGAATTATCTTCTGCCCCGGAGTATATTTGGAGCTATGATGGTGTCCTGTTAGTGTGATATCGACCATTCATACATAGATGGATAAACAATGTGAAAGCTTCTGGAATATACTCAGGTGAAAGTTGAGAGATAAGTTAATTTTTATTTATTTATGGCCTTTAGGCATCTAAGGCTCAGGCCAGGATAGGGGAGGGAAAAGGATGCGGGAAGGTGTCATCCCGGCATTTTCCTGGTTTGACTGAGGGAAAATCCTGGATAAACCTCAGTCAGGATGGTCAGCCGCTGGGACTGAACCCACGATCTCTTGAATGCTACTCCAACGTTCTACCACTTTTTTTTTTAATATTGTTTATTGCAAAGTAAGTTACAAAGGTAGGTGCATATCTATTCAATAACCGTATCCGTTTGAATCATAAACGTAACAAATAAGTATTGAATTACAAAGATTAGGGAAAGGAATTTGAAACGTAAATTGTTTTCAATTGTCAACAAACTCTAAGGGGAGAAAAACTTACTCCCGGTCAGCGTTATAGACAAACGCTAACAGAAAAAAAATAAAGAGAGAAAGACAAACAGAAATATCATAGAAAAGCTAAGCATTATTCTCCTGTGTGTGAGGTTCCTCAGATCAATCCCTACATTATTGATTGTCTCCCCTGTGTGTGTTAGTAAACTGCACGAATATAATTAGCAAATGATTTCCGTCGGAAAACAGGAGGGATTCCTTCGTATCGTATCAACACTTGAAAAATATATTCGTCTATGTGCATATGGTACCACTGAGCTACGGCGGCTCGGTTTGAGATGTATACCTACCTATGTTGAGGAGTGGCGTATAGTAATACCATATGGTAATACGTTGGTGGGGTATCATGTTATGCGCCTAGGGAACTAGATTAAACAATACAGCATGGTGGAGTAGCTTGTGGATAAATTTCAACCTTATTGTTTCAAGGTGAGAAAGAATATAGAGAAAGTCCACTCTCTCATAAAGAGATCGGGTGCGGATAAGGTGTGTTATTTTCCATGCATGCTTTCAACACACATTAGGCATTGGTAAAAGTTTCGCGGAAATCCATGCTATATATCCTTAACTTAGTTGTGGTTGGATGAAACTCTACTGATGTGTACAACTGTATGAGCTTGCACCTCCGTATAGTTCCTGTTAATTGTTTCAGTACATTACGTCTATTTTTTCTGTTTCAGCTCATCGTATGTATACGGCTTGTCAATTAAGATAAGGGTTGAAGGTTATTAAGGTATTTTGCTGTTTCAGCAGTGGATCTTTGATTCGTTTATCAATATCAAGTATTGTTGGGGCACCATACATCTGGCTTCTCTTTCGTAATGGGAGAAGCATAATGGCTTGTGTTTTAGGATTTATAGAACTACGTACCATTTATTGCACCACTTTGTAAATAAGTCTATCGCTTCGAAAAGAGATATATTGAAATGCTGAACGCTAATTTCAAAATTTAGAAGAATGATATCATCGGCAACGGTAAGTAGGAATACACGGACGTTGGCTGGCAGTTTTAAAGAGTCGACGTTAAATAGGATATACAATAGAAGAGATACAATTGATTTCTATGTATACCGCAGTGTGGGAAAATTGTATGATAGAGTGTTGTGTTTATCTAATCGTGTACTAATCTATGAGATATAAAAGTATGTGTTAGGTGGATGAAAGTAAGTGGTGGTTGGAAAGTGCATGTCATGAAATCGTCACATAACACCGTATCAAAAGCTTTCTGTATATCAAAGAGTAGCATCTATGGCGACTGTAGTGTTTGGTGATGACTGTCACTAATCTGAGGAGATTGCATGAATGTTAAACATTTCTTATAAAGGCTGGTCGATTGTTAGGTGGAAGTTTGTAAGATGTGTATTAAGGCCTTTCACCAAGATTCGTTCGAAACTTTTACTAAAAATTAGTGTCAGTTGTATCGGTCGGCATGAGAACAAATGGCTAGGATGATAATAGTGATACATCTAATTTACACTTGTATTTTCAATAAAGCAGTTTATGTTTTCTTGTTCATTGAAATCGTGATGCAGGCAAAGCGAAAGATGAGACTCGCGGACTATGCTATAGTGTCACAGAGAAGAGAATCTACGAGGGAGTTGAAAATAAATATTGGTCTACCGTTCATTGTTTCCTTAGCCCAACAAAATTCCGTCTAATTCGTTTCTCTCTGTTTATTACTCCTTATAGCGATACTACTGCAAATATCGACTTTACTTTGTTAGTGAAAATAGCTTTGTTAAAAATTGTTATTGCGAGGTTGGCTTTAAACAACATTTTCTCAGAAATAAAACAATTCAAAGTAAATCCAATATTGAAAATAGAGATGAATTCAATGCTATGAAAATCCTGAAATTCAGTTAATATGAAACAACCTTTGGAATCACGCAAGCTTTCTACGAATTTCTCTTATGATTTTTAAGGAAAACGCAAATAATTCTACCATTCTGCTTAATTCTTAGTAAATCTTGGTGGCTACGAAATGAAATAGGTAGAGATGGGTAGAAAATTAATTTTATTTAGCAGAAATGTAGTTTTGCAAGCGAAAGTGGTAAATAGCTTTGTGAGATGTTGCTGGCCGTGGGGGCGTACAAAGGCAAAGATTGGGCAGCAGATTTGAAGTTATGTAAAGAATTTGACGAGGTTATGATTATTATCATGTTCATAATTGAATACATTTGAGCTTTTCTAATAGATTCCTGCAAGTGCACTGTTTGCTACCAGGTTAGATTGATTTCAGAGCTACTCGAGAACACGGAAATCAATCAATGAAATTTAACATTTCAGAATAAACCCTAGACTCGCGTCTAAGAATTCTAAGATTCACCACTTACATTATTTATCTCAAACTATGGAAAACTCTGTCCCAAAGTATCCGTGCTGGTTCACTAAAGACATTATTAGGAAGCTCAAGGTTAAATCAATCTATCACTAAAAATAATCTACATACAAAACTCAGAAAACAAACATTTTCTATCAGGAATTTGTTCGATTGGGTAGTGAAGTCAAGAAAGACATTAGGATAGCCCATGAAACCTTTATGTCACATTCTGAAAGAAATATCAATAATGATCCAGGTCAACTATGGAAATTTATAAAAAATGAAACAAAACATCTTCCTCTAACTATATTAAAATTTAAAGGGTTGGATTTGTTAGCACTGAAGTAGCTAACACGTTTGCACAACATTTCCAATTCTCTTCTCTTCTAGCACCTAAACGGAGCATCCTAGAAAATTAAAAACTTTCTTGTAGAGAATTTTGTGTAGATTAATTTTTGTGATAACACATTTTGTTCTAAAATGCTTTTCAAGCGAGACATTAGCAAAAAAAGAAAAAGATTTTGGCGCCATTTTTCAATATAGCGGAGCGAGCGGTAACACACCAAGGTCGCAAATTCGTTATATTACTCAGGACATGAATTTGTGTCAAAACTGTCAAGTTTTTTTTTTAAGGTAATGCCATTTTCAACTTCATGTTGCTTGGACTATTCAGGAAAACTGGATTAGGAGGTAAGAACTTTTCCATTGGGCTACCTTTGCCACGTGTATATACTTAAATTATGTGTATCCTTGTCTTTTAGAAAATGCAAGTGGGACTAATATATAACAATGGAAAACCAATATGTGGGAAAGATATTGTACATTCCATGAGTGGGTGAAAAACTTAATTAACAATCATTCTCCTTCGCTTGTCTTTGTTTTTCTGTTTTATGTTTTTCTATTGGAATTCTCATTACTGGTCCTTTCGGTACGCATTCTTGTTTTACTTTTACTTCTACTTATTTTGAACATCAAAAGCATGTACACTGAGAATTGCGAAAGGATTCATATGCAGATTTGAAGAGGAAGAGATTTAAAAAAAAAAAGATAAATAAAACAAACAAGATAAAGCTAATAGTAGGATGGCTACACTTCACTGGTGGGATGGACTTTTCTCATGTGTTTTAGCCTGTAAAGTATGAAAATGACATCCATTGGTCCAACCTTTTTTATATTTATCAATATAAATTTTTAGAAATGTCAATTTATGTCTATTTGTACACCGTAAGGCATAAGTCTGAATACACTTGTCGTGTTGAAACCGCTGCGGAATTGTGAACCAATCTTTGGATAATAACAATAATTGAAAAACTGCACTTGGTGGAGGTATGAGTACCATGGCCGCCTTGTTGGATTCAGCTCAAGAATTTCAGATAGGAAGTGGGTAATACGACATACCGTTTTAGGCTAGTTTCTTCCCAGAAATTCAAATTTGAAGACATTTGTCACTTACGTTAATTGACATTTCTAAAAAATTCTATTGAAAAATATCAGAAAGGTTGGGTCAATGGATGTCATTTTCGTACTTTACAGGCTAAAATCTAATTAAAAAATATTTCATATAAATATGGGCTAATCAGCTGAAATAGTTCCCTCGTCAGACACGCGGAGTAATATGGAAAATAAGATAGGATGAATGGTACAGGTGGTACTACACCACAGCTTATTCCCGCCCTTAAATGAGGGAATCCGAAACTATATTATTGTAAGACCTCACATTTTCCCCTACTACAATTGATAGTTTAAATTAAAATGACCATATTTCATAGTACTTTAAACTCAGGCTTCGCCATAAATTCAAATATACGAGTATATAGTCTGGGAATAAGTTGTACATACATCCTATACTATCTTATGGCATATGTACCGATAACTTATTCTCCAAATCTGAGACATTCAGAGGCAATCTTAGCTGCCACCCTAGCTTGTCCCATTCGCTAAATCTGGTAACCAAGAAGAAGTCTCCATATTACCCATAATAATATGAATACTGTGTTAGTGAGCTACATATGTCGACATGTGGTTCTTAGGTGGTGTGATAAGAAGATAACGCACAAACGCGTTAATTATAGAAAGGTATCAGAAGTAGGTGAAAATAAAAATGTTGTAAAAATACAACGAAAAGGATTCGACTGGTCTCCAAGTGACATGAGAAATCGTAAAGCAATAGGTGTGTTTACTATTATTTAGGAAAGTTCTGTGTACATTAATGTATCTGTACCTTTGTGATGTAACAATAATAGTAATTATGCCGCTGCTAGTACAAACAATAATAAACCCCTTATTGTCAAAGCTCAATCAGGAAAGAAAAACGGAAAACATCTTTGATAACATAGACTTAAAAATTGTGCTATAAATTATACTTAGCTATGGTCTAGGTTGTTGGATATAACTAAGAATCTTTGAATTGAATTTGAATTTATTAATGGCCTTTTTCATTTTTGGCTCAGACCGAGTAAAGAATCTTTGATTACATATATCTTATCTTCAGTAACAATGTTCTTACATGATTAATGATATAAAATGCACTGTGCTTGTTAATAAAGGTAATATGATAGCTTTACATACTGAAGTAGATAATACTTTTGAAAGATACAGACAGAATAGCTCAACGCAATTTCATAAATTACAGCCATTTGCGATACCCATTCTTTTCCGAAACCACAACCGTCATTCATGTATATACCATGTCTACAATTAATTGTTCGTTACCAAGTGTCCACGCTGGACAGAAAGTGGCTCCGAAACTGATGAAAGGTTGCTTCCGAAACTGATAAACTGTTGCCTCCAAAACATAAAAATTATCCTCCGAAACTGATAAACGTTTGCCGCCGAAACTGATAAAAGGTTGCCTCATCTGTACGTTTCATGTAAACATTTATGTTTAAATAAATTCTAAAATAAATGAAACAAAGAAAGAGTTGGTTTCATGGTGTAAAAAGAAGTACTGTAGAGGCAACCTGGCACCACGACACCTCGAAATGAAGGTAAAGAAAACAAAAGAAATTATGATTGGACCAAGTGTGGTCACAACATACATCGAAATTGGCCGGTTCAAATAAAGCATGGAGAATCAAGCGCTAATTTTAAAGTTGCTATTTGGTTAACTGTTCAGTACTTTATGACCGTTGTATTTATAAACATTAGTTTTTACTTGACAGGGTAGTGTTAATGTAACAGTTTTCATGAAAATATTCTCAAACCCTATGTTATTTGAAATCAATATGGTACAGTATTTTGCACAGAGTTGAATCTAGAAATTTGTTTCCTGTCACTTTGTCCTCCTCCATGGTTTAACACCCACCAATGCAACTTCAAATGATTAGGAAAGTATTATAGATGTGAGAATAGAAAGTTTGCATAAGGAGTGTAGGAGAGAATACCAATAGCGAAAGAGTTATTCACGAAGAAGAATCTTATTTTGTACGTCGGTGACCAAACAGTTGTAAAAAGAACTGGTTAAATGTTTAGCGTGGAGTATTGTGTTATATGAAGCAGAAACGTTGAACATGGAAAAGAATGATGAAAGAAACTTTAGACCTTTCGAAATTTGGAATGGCAGGACAGTGGAAAATATTAACTGGAGACAAGAAGTACGTGTATGATGAGGAAGGAAGCAGTGTAGAGACTACGTGATAGAGAAACATTACTGGAGATGTATAAGCGAAAGTAGTTAGGACATTAATTTTGTGGATCTTGTACACTGGAGAATACGATTATTGATAGTATGGCAATAGAGGAAGAGGAAGAAAATGAGTGTGTCTTTAGTATTACGGACGAAAGTTTGCGAGACGTAGCGGAAAACAGATGATAACTGCATAGAGTTAAGTTTTCATTGGAAAACTTGTCGCTATGACAGAAGGCTACTTTTATATATGAGAAAAAGGACAATAATTTCAAAAGGACAGTATTTTCACTTGAAGCTCCAAGAGCCTATAGGAAGCTGTTTTCAACCGCCAGTGTCTAAATTTCTGGCCAGTCAAAATGTTGATAGTAATTATGATCGTATCACCATATGGTACTATTAAGAGAACGACCTCTTATGTCTTGAACGCCTACCAAGAAGAAAAGTCAAAGAAAAAATGACTGGAAATTAAGTGTTGTCATGTTCGTAAGAAAACCATCAATTAAATCATTGAAACAAGGGAAGTAAAGGAGGAGGGAAGGAGAAACAGAGCGGCCAGACTTCGCTTCGTTCGCATCGCTAGTTAACATCTGTTGGATCAACTGTATAAGAAACTCTTGTCTATCTCTGTTGGTGTATATTTTGTTATTGTCTTAATTATGTGTGATATTCTCAAATATGATTTAAAAAAATATGTTCTAAAATACCGTTTCTGCAATTTGTAATAACTGGACACTTGTTGTACAATTCGTACACCACAAGTGAATTAACTTTATTACTCCCTGTACATTTTCCACTTCCGATCACCATGTAAAAGAACTTCTTTGTACGATTTTCTTATATACCTTTTTCCTTCACAGAGTGCAATGGATCAATAAAACAATTTAGGAAACCGAGGAAATAGCTACGCTACCAAAATACGCCAAATTCTTTACTATCTTCGCTACATATTGAAGGTGCTTGATGCAAAAATGAATGTGGCGTAATTTATTAGGAATAGTGTGAATAAGCTATAAGTTGGCACGAAGAGCTCATAACTCACCTTTAGATATACATACACGATACAGCATTATCTGTATACTATATTTATTCTTCTGGACCACAAAACTAGGTGTATCGACAAAATATGTTCTTAAAGTGTTAAGTTTTGTATTAGACCTGTCTACATCATTGATCGCATTAAAATGTTACTAAACTTTATCCTTATGACCTTTACAGCATCTACAGTTAATCTCATAAGACATGAT
>JAGDQP010040648.1:0-17213 GCA_022664845.1 Lepisma saccharinum | reverse complement strand
TGGCCTGTTTCGTTTCTGAATTTTTAAGGATTTATTGATTATAAATTAATGATATTAGACAAATCTTAACATGTTTTATTCTTGTTAAAGCTCTATTACAGAACAAATAAAAAAATAACACACTATCCATAAAACTGGATATAGTTTTTAGTCGTACAACTATGGATTTGAATATCTTTTCTATACATCCTTTGTTAGTAATAATTTTGGACGTGCTTTTGAACCCGTTCTTTCACTAACAAATTCTAATCACCATAGTACATAGACCCTATGAGCGTACTTTTTTACAATGCTCATTAATGTGGATAGCTTTACTCATTAAATCTCTGATTGCCTTTGTATCTTTACAATACTAGATCTATTTACAGAATATTGTTTTCAGTTATTATTCACTTTATGAATTAGTTCATTGTTTACAAGGTGTCGTCTTCAATACTAGTACGTAAATGATAATAATTACATAATATTACGTAAGCTTTTTCTTGATTAAAATGTACACGTCAGAAACATTTATTCTGTAACCTTTCATTCACTGCAAGAGCATTAAATTAAGATGTCCAGTATGAAGATACAAAAGAAATTATACCAGAAAACTGAACATATTGTAAAATGATAAATGCCATGTAATTAAAGCAAGTCGTCAACTAACAATATTCTGTTATTTCGGTCATATCTCTCTTATTTGATATTCACCATTGTAGAACAACCTTGATGGTTTTGTACCTACGTTCATAGTTTAACAAGTACATATTTTATAACGTATATTTGGAAATCGGTGCACAATAGGCTAAGAATTAAACAACATAACTTGTTATTTGCGGAATAATAGCAAATACTACATAGTACGTGTATTCATTGAAATTGTGCGTAAACAAAATATTTTTCTCTTTCATGAAATTGGTAATTGAAAGCTATCAATAACAATAAAAATATCCAAATATGAACATGGTAACAACTGTATACTTAGTGTTTCTTCATTTGTCTGTACCTTCCTGGACACATCTACTACATAACCGAGTACTTTCTGTTCATTGTAACCAAGGAATATACTAAATAAACTAGGATTGTAAAACCTATTAGGTTGAGAGCAGATATGCAGTAATAACATGTCACTGAAATTAAGTCTAGACAATAGTATTAGTGTTATGTCGAATCTTGGTGAGTACATTAATGGCGTTTCTTTGCTAGCGTTCTGTGAAAGACCTCCTTTGATTTCTGAGTATTGTAGAGCAAGTACTATGTATTATTGTTGTCCGAATGTACAAATCTAAGTAATCATTCAAACTTGTTTATTTGAAAGTTGATGTGGTTGGAATTGTCACAGAAGTGTGGCACTTAAAATAATTAAGTCTTTTGTTGGTTGTCGCGCGGAACTGTGATAGCACAAACATTTTACCTAAAATTATAACATTGCAAGAACAATGTAAATAGATTTTTTTTTTCTCTCTCCAGCAAATATACCTACTGTATGTTACTAGTTTGAGAACAAATCGAAAGGAAAAATGAATCGAAGGGAAACCATGTAAGGCTACAATCTACTCAACACAATATTGCCGAACTATTTATCTCTTTAGTTACTCTATCATAGGGTTATATATAGGTATATATATATATTCGGGGATCAGGAAGACCTTCTCTAGAAAAGATAATGATCGTACATTGTTGTATATTTGTATAGATCTAGAAAATGTGTAATAATAGGTTCTTAAATACCGTGTTTCAAGTTACAATTAATGTGATTAGATCAATGCCTTAAAAAACTAATACGAGAAATATTGCTACAAAGAATTTACAATTTTTTTAAAAGAGTAAAGTGGTACTAAACTATTTATAGTGGTATATGTTATATATCAATATGAATATTTATTCGCCATACTGCTTTATCATTTTTTAGCGTGTTATGGTTAGCTAACTTTTTTTTTTTTTTTTAACAAATCAGAACGTTCGATTAAACCCTTGACTAGCACTGTGGCCTACGAAGATTGGAACTTCGTGGCTTCAGAACACGCTGTATTCCTTCTTAAGCTATAACCTTTCTCGTTGCGATGCAAACATTTGAAAGATTTGACTATACAAATAGCCATTTTAAATGAGTTAAAAATATAAAATTGAAACAAAATCTCGAAACAGTGTAACTTTTTTTAAAGTCAAATATAGGCTCGTTTTAATACCGCCAGTCCTTGATTTTCTTCAAATTCTCTTGCAGCGTTTTAGTTGAATGAAAACAGTGGTCACTGCATGTGAACCATCATTGACAAAAACGGTCTTATTATAGAATTTTCTGAGGATATCTTGCAGCATTCATTTATCGTAGTCTTCGGAATTTCCTTCTCAACTGAAGCTAAGTGTATTGATATTATATTTTCTTCACAAAATAATGAAACATATTGATTATAGTTACGAATATAATAGCTCAGTAACCTAATAACAATGTATATTAACGCCGTACATACATAACATTTCACATGGCGTAAGTAACTGTTTGCTTACAATTAAGCTAGGACGGCTAAGACGCATGTGATACGAAATTACTTTAGAAGAAAGTGCATTAAAATACGTAAGTGTTTGTTAGCTACAGTGTGAGTCTGTCACATATGTTTCATAAGAACTTGCGTGGACATTTAATTAACTTAAAATAAAACTATGTTAACCACATCATGTGAGACAAAGATATCTGTTCAAAACGTAATTATACTTTGTTGAGTTTGTCAAGCAAGAATTTGAGCAAGTTTTCATTAATAGTTACCTGTTTATGATATAGTGTATATGGATTTAAACAAAAACTTTATAGTTAAGTTACTTACTATGACCATCGTGACTGCAGCACATACGTGATAGTACATATAGCTTTTAATAATCATAGTCAGTAGTTTTTTCTTTCTTGAAGTAAACGAACTTACACTATTGTGTGTTCCTGCTGACTTGCCGTTGCGTTAAGTATCTTTGTTGTTTCTGTGGATAAAATAATATTGTCTTGAGAAATTGAGCTATCCATTATACCTGTCTGAAGGAACTGAAACTGTTTGTTTAGTCTCTGTACTGCAAAATTATAGAGTTCAATGTCTGATGTGAGGTTCCTCCGCAAACACTCTTTCACTTCTTCTGTGGGCTGTGGATGTGGGGTGGCATTGCGTCGTTTCCAGGTTCCTTCTGGTTAGGAATAAAGAACATAATAATATGTTATTTGATGAACTGTTATTTTATTAGGTAAAACATGAAGCTATATACGCTGTCAAAATAGGACTTATATTCACTTATTTTACAATTTAGAAGTCCTCCAAAGAAAGTTACATTTGGAACAACTAAAGGACTAGTGACATCTTGTTCTGTACGATGTGTGATGTGAATACGCTTTCTAAATCGTTTCTGGTCAGATGCTTCGATAGACTAGTAGAGCGTCGACAGTGGCTCGATTCCCGTTCAACACATTTTGAAATATTGATATTTGTTATTAATATATATGTTTTGTATTTCCTTATATTTTAACATACAGTGCTTTGCACCTTGCTTTAACAGTTTGCTTTTTTATAAATTACCTTTTCACACATATAATGTCGAGCGGGCGCAGTCGGGTTAAGTAAAGTCAGCTTAGGTTAATTTTTATTCCTTTTTGCCAAAAATATCCCGAGCACGTATGTTGCCTCGCATAACAGTTATGTTATAGTGGGTTGCATAACATGGTAGGAAGTCAGTTTTAACTCCCTATCAAGGAACCCTCGGAGTCTTAGCGATTGTTTGTAGAATAACTTATTTTATTATTTTTTAGGCACAAAAATCGGACTGAGCTACCGGACACTTCTGTTTCACTTACTTTCGGCCGGTGGCCATATTGTTTCCAGTGTAGTCACGCGTATATTTGGAACCATCTTTTCCACACCTTATATTACTTTAATTGTGATCACTTCTTGTGTATTTTTGCATTTTAAAGAATGTGCTTAGCGAGAGCAGGTTATTTCACTAGTGATTTTTTTAAACATATGTGCTACGTTAGGTTTTGAAATATTTAGAACGATACGATGTGTACACCTAATGTATTTAATTGCAAAAACCCGGGTCGCTTGCATGTTAGTCTGATACCTTATCCAACTGAGCTATAAAGGACATACAAAGTCCGTCATATTCTCTCGCTAGATCTGATAAAATTTAACGCGGAAGTAAAGAAACCTAATGTTATTAGAATATATTGAGCACAATGCGTAAAAAAAAAGTGTTTAAAGAGTGAGCGACGTGTGCAACTACTGTACAAAATTTCCCTTCAGAGAGGCATTGTTAACTTCCAACCCTTCTCTTACATATTATTTACCCTTCCTTTTTTTAATCTCTTTGTGGGTTTTAAACAAATTTGGTTTGAAGAGTAGGTGAGAGGAAGGAATTCGACCCGGGCCTAGTTTAACGTACTATCACGGCATTTTCCTGCTGTGACTGAGGGGAAACTTGCCACTAGAATCGTTCCCAGGGCCTTTCGATTATTAACGCAATGCTTTACTAACTGAACAACGGCATCTCGGTTTCTTACACTTCGTGTGTTTAAAACTGTTTCAAAGTAGTGTGCATAATATGCAAAACTTTTTTTTTACGGCGTGACATACATAGTCCTATATTGTGAAAGTTTTAAAATAAATACAGAGTGGACCAAAATGAGCGAAAAGTAGTTCCCTTGAACAAATGTAAAATAAAGCCTAATTTCACAGCTATAGATGCGTCCAAAGTGCAGCGTCCATCGTCATAAATGACGTCATATCTGTAGAAATAATGACCTAAACCGTGCCGTTTTAGCAAATCATAACAAATTCTATTTGAGCAAAGTGTATGATTCAGGGAGTGCCGCGTAGACCTGTTTTCCAACGTCAGAATTTAATTGCCAAGGAATTAATATGGTTTAATACGTAGAGCAAGCTCTGAATTTCCTCATTTAAAAGCTTCATTCCTCAGTCATAAACTTTACTGGTATAGATATACTGAGTACAATTTTGATGCTAATCCGACACAACTTACGTCATTATTTGTCGAGATGTGATGTCATCTATGACGACGATGCGCTCACTTCGGATGCTTCTTGCTCCGAAACTGCGCTTTATTTTTGCATATCTTCAAAGGAGATTTCTTTCCTTGGTTTGATGAAAGCTGTTTCGGTTCAAAGAAATTTTACCAACCCTGTATAATATTACGATTGTGTATAATATGGGACAGGAAAAGTTGTACCTAACCAATCGCAAGCTTGTTGACAGAGGAGGCGAATGGTGAGTATTTCATTGGACCCCTCGCCATGCTGCTGGAGTAGCAGCTAGTGTAGTAGATTAACTGAAATTCATAATTCCAGGGATGACCTACTGGTACGACATCTTAAATCAGAAATGGTTTCATTTATGAATACTGATAAAGTAGTTCGACATGATTCGTCTTTCTAGAATGATTCCGTTCTGCCAACGTTGGATCCTTGTATTAAATTAGCTGACGTAGGTACATCAAGGTTAAGTAATCTGTTTAAAATTTATGTGTAATTATCCGGACCTTAGAAGTTCACGCGATGATAACCAGAGACTATTATTCATCCGCTTGCATCACGAAATCTGCACTTTGCATAAACGAAAACAGGAAGAAAGGAAAAAATATAAAAAGTCTGCCTGACATTAATCCCTGTCGTAACTGTCTGGATCAATATTTCCAGGAACCGTCTCTGGCTGGTTCCTTTCAAAGTTTCATCATTGTGGATCTAAAATGATTTTCAATGATAAATTAAGTAAAGAAAAACATATAGTACACACGTCCAATTTATTCATTAAAAAAAAAAATCTTTCCGTTCGTAGAAAAATAATTACAGAATTTTTCGCCGGAAGATGCATATGTAAGTTACTATATATCGTAACTAACCTATTTTCCCACGTTTCTGTGTTCTGTCAATTATCAGATGTTCACATGTTATACATTCTAAAAAGTTTTTTTTTTTTCACGCGTGAGTCATCTTTAGATTACTTGTTATTTCGTTTTATTACTATTCGAACATGTTTTGTGCAGTCTCTGTACACTTTCCTTTTTTAGTTACACGTATCTTAAAAGGGTATTCGGAATTCCGGAATATCGGAACGTCGGAATATTCCGGAATCGAAGAAATTACGGAATTCACTTCGCACTGCCGGACACCCCTATACTATTAACGAACAGTTTTGGAAGTCACGGAAAGATATTAAAAGCCTGCGGGAATGATATTATCTCGATTTTCTATTGATTTAACCAACGAAGCTATGATGAATACAGCAAAATCATTTTTGTCGCTATACAGGGTCGTTCCAAATTATGGGGGAAATTTTGGGACTTGATTACGAACATCAGAACAAAAGAAATGATACAGAGTGTCCCCCCAAAATGTACTCACTCTTTGATAAGAAGTGATTATTAAGAAAGATACAAATTAAATGCTGGTTAAGTAAAATAACATTCAGTGAAGCATATTAGAATATTTTATTCTTTGAAGCTTAGCAGTACTTCTATCATTATTTTGCGTTAGTTGATTGGTTGGTTGCACCTACAAAAGACAAACACAAACAAAGCAGCAAAGGGTAAGTACATATTTTTGGGTACACCCTGTATTGAACTGAAGTTTGTCACGACGAATTATGGAACAAACGTGTTCAAAATGTAATTCTGTAAACTCAAATGCATAAAAAGCGTTCGAAATACCTCCAGAAAGACATAACACACTTCCCACACTTCTTATATACATTACTTACACTTTCAGAACATAAAATTAACACGTAAGAATATGTAAGAAATATTAGCACAAAAAAATGTAAATAAGTGTAGATGGCCATATTTGTGAGTTGGCTAATTCTCGCAGTAGAAGCTAAATGTGAATGAAACATTTACTTTACATATATTTGTGACCCTCCATTTACCATTATCTCTCAACAATGAATGTGAATGAAACGCAGGTGTTCAACAAAGTATTACGAGGATTGAAGGCTTGCTGCCTACAAAGTTTTATTCTATTCCGGAATTTTATTCTATTTTGGCCATCTATTACGGAATTACCCTTTTTAATTTATTTGAACATTCTTAAATTAGTTCGTAAAGAAAGTAATTAACTATTAAAATCGTGATAGAAAAGCTTTGACATTATATTTCGTGGATACAAATAGTCTATAGCCGTGATTACCAGAGAAAGAAGTTGCATGCAGAAATTGGTACTTTTTTAAGGACATTTATGAGAAAGAAAAAAATTGAACTTACTTGTTTTGTTAAATTCTCTTCTCATAAACCTGAAAAATCGAGGAACATACTTTTCAAAGACGAACATACTCTTGTGCAGATCTTCTACAATGCCCACCACTGAATAGTACATTTCCAGATTATATTTGGCACGTTGTAAAGCTTCTTTGTTATTCACTAACCTAGAAAACAGTAAAAAAATACTACGTAAAACAAGGGCGAATCGTATATTTATTATTCAATGCCTGACAAAAGGAGCTATTTCTTAGCTGATAAACTGATTGTCCGAATTCAGTTATGAAAGGCATAGAATTAAAAAAAAATATATATGTTGTGGCACCCAAAACTGTAGGATAAATGCACATTCAGGTGCCTAATCAGTTACAATCTATAGGGGGGCAAAGGGAAATTTAGGGGACTTGAGTCACTATAAATTATTTTACCTCTATGTAAATGTAAATGCTTATGTGGTGGCTAGTCAAGTTTTAAAGAGCGAACCCCCTCCTTGCTCCTCTCTGGCTACGGGCCTGGGTACGTTTGGAAAATTCCTAAATCAAACCTTATAAGATTTGCCTTTGGTGTCGTACTAGAATGTCGATATTCACAAGAGAGAGGTGGAAGCTAATAATTACGGTTTACATCTGTTACATTCGTCAGTTTGTGTCCTCGGTTTCTTTTCTTTTCTGTTCTTTTTTTTTTCGTGGATCTTTCGTGTCATTTGTATGACTCATGACGAGTCACTTGCAAGATTAATGAAGAAAACAGAAACACCAAAGATTGTATTACAGTGCACTCACCACAAACACTTCGCAGAGGAATTTAAAATCTGAATTCTGATATTCTGTACTGTATTTCCCAACCAGTCAGTTTCGTCTCCTATTAGTCATGAAATTCTATGAGAAATTCTGTAGCTTGGGTGTTATTCTGAAGGAATTCGGCTTGTATTTCTTTGGAGAGTGTGTCGTCCATGAATATGACTTTTATTTATACTGTTATTTTGTAAGTAATGTTAGGATTGCTTTCCTTTTTAACTTTTCATCTACCTTTGTGTGTAAAATGAGAGAAACAAAGTAATCACTTGTTAATTAATTAATTAAATGAAAGTAATTAATTGTTTAGAGAGAAATTGACTCTATACCAAAATAAAGAAAAATTTTGTAATTAAAGTCTTAGAATGTCGTAGATACAAATGTGTCAGCACTTTTTTTGAATTTGAATTTATTTATGGCCTTTAGGCATCTCAGGCTCAGGCCGGGGTCGGGTGAGGGAGAGGATATTGGAAGACCGAGCCGCCGTAGCTCAATGGTAAAGCGTTGTCGTGGGTTCGATCCCAGCGGCCGACCATCCTTACTGAGCTTTTTGCCGAGTTTTCCCTCAGTGACACCAGGCAAATGCCGGGATGGCGCCTTCAACATAGACCCTGGCTGACATCTTCCCGAATTCTTTCTCCTCCCCTATCCTGGTCTTAACCTTACATGCCTAAAGGCCATAAATTGAATTCAGTTCAGGATATTGGAAGGTAGACGGCCAGGGTCTAGTTTTGACTGTACAGCTGTGGACATAAGTATTTTCGCAAGTCTTTAAGGGATGTCCTAAATTCGCAAGGACATCCGTCCTATGTGTGTGACATCCATCAACGAAAATTAAAGTTAGATTTAATATTTTCGATTACATTACAAAAATATCACTCTCCGCAACAAAATAATAGAACTATACAACTTGGTAGATTTTTGTACTTAGAATTTTTTGTCGACTAAAAATTATATTTTTGCAAATATCGCCCTTATACAGAACAGTATTCTCCTCTAAAGTGCGTAATGTGATTGTGTATATGTGTAGGTTAACAAATTTATACAATGTGTCAAAAGATTTATTTTTGAAGTAAGAAAAGTCAGTTGTAGACACGTGACAAAACTTTTGTCCATAGCTGTACCATCCCGGCATTTTCCTGGTGTGACTTAAGAAAACCCCTGGAACAACCGCAGTCAGGATGGGCAGTCACTGGTAATGTGTCAACACGTATTCCTGCCTTTCCATAAGTTTGAGCTTAAGACATACTATTGATTTTGTTAGAAGTTTTATAAGAAATACATGTGTACGTATTTATTTCCATGTAAATTACGCTGGGGAACTTACTGAATTGCAGTTGACTGAAGTAGTTCTGAAATCTTGTGCAATCCCATTCTCCAGTTAAAAGAAAAAGTAGGCACTTACAAGGAAACTATATTTTTTCAATCTTGTAGAAAGTACAGTATTGTAGAGTAGCGAGATACTGTGTGACCCCGAATCAGAAATAATTCGTAACTCACTAGTTTAACTCATTACTTGTACTTTACTATGCCGTAGGTACTGTCAGCGCGAAAAGTTTGTAACAAATCGTAAAATTTCTTCAAATAACTTTTCAATGGATAGACAGATTTGAGTACTGCTGTAACATAAAGACAATGTGATTTTCTCTAAGTTACAGAAGCTGTCATTAAATTAAGCACACATATAAACCGTTATTGACTGTAATATAGCCCTCTATATTGAGAAATGTTTTAAAGACATTAACCAACAAGACATCATTATCATTAAGGCACGTTTATTTAAAAAGTCTCTTTATTATTTACAAATTTGTTATATTTCTATACGAAACCAATTTCTGTAAGCGATGCCATTTTCTCATCGCTACTGGAGAGCGTGCTGTTGAAGAGGAGAAAGTAAGTCCCTTTCTAAGAGCTACAAAATTTGTACAGGGTAGTCCGAATTTTTTTTTTTTTTTTTAAAAATATTTTAATGGATTTTGGCAATATTGTTGGTGTGTAGTGATATGTTCACCACTGTCTACCTCTATGTAATTTTCAATGAAAAAGAATCGAAGTTGAAATCCCCCGAAAAAATTTAACAACTTTATTTCACAAGGAGACTCTGAAATTTAAATTTTGAGTTCCGATTGTCAGTTGTTCATTGGCATGAAAATGCTCTAGTGAGAGAGAAAATTGCTTTTCCATTTTCTTTTAAGTTGAACTGCGGTGCAGTGAGGTGTGATATAATGTGGTTTCCTACACAGTATAAAACGGTTATTGTCAAGCAATATTTCAAAGCATTGTCATGGAAGAGGCGTTTGAAGTGTGTTTTCCGAACTTAGCATCGGGAGATTCTGAGTTCGAAATCATTGTCCGACCATCCTGACAGTTTTTTTTCTGTCACACTAGAAAAATGCCGGGATGGTACCTTCAACATTACACAATGCTGATTTCAGTGATTTCACATAATGGATAGGTCTGACATGGCCTACTTATGCCTAATACTGTCCAATAGGCTTCATTATATTCAGTTCTTATAAAGATAATCATCTTTTATGATCAATAAGTAAGAAAGAAAGAAAAAAAGTGTATAATTTGCAGTATAAAGAAAACTGTTGCAGTTTTCATTAATAGATGGCACCACAATAGATTTTTTTTATGGAAAGATGAGTATGTGTTTAAGATGAATGAAAGATTTGTTTTTCATGGTATGATTAAATGTATTATTAAAGTGAAAGTGAGTGTGTAATGTTTTATATGAATCTGGTTGATTGTTTTACGTAAAAAAAAAGATGTACTAAACAAGTGTGCGCAAATGATTAATGTTACCAGTTTGATGAATACGCAGGGTGCGTTACTGCGACAGGACAGATTTTACAATTACGGTCGAATTCTTTTAATTAATGAAACAATAAATTACATTTTAATCTACATGCTTTTAGGTCTAGTTAGAAGATAATAACGCTTAAATATTTAGAAGCATTGAAGCTCCTGTATAGGTTTCTATGATAACTGCCACTGTGCATCATATATACATATTTGGAGCACTTAAGTTACCTGTCGTGATTGCTTATGCTAACAGAATATCAATTACGAAAATGTTTTAAAATTCAACAATTCACCATACATTGTGAAAAATTTTCCGAAACATTCCTGGAAATTTCCAGTAACTTGGTTATAAAACCCAGCCATAAATCAGTGTTTAGGAAGCAAGAGAAAAGATGAAGCCAAAAGCGAGATTTTAAACACCGGTAGCTCAGTTAGAATTCCAGAGTCTTACTCACTGGACTAAACAGCCAGGTAGAAAAAAGAACACTAGATCCAAACAGCATACAGCGTCAGACATACATGGCTCGATCCCTTGAAACAAACGAAGTTGCTTCCACAACTTACACCGTGTTTTAATCACCTTGTCAGTTAAGGATCGGAATCTCCATTTACTGAGAACATGTTTCATTTCTATGAAAGCAAGCGATCAACATTGTGGCAGTAAGCACAAATAACATTGAAACTGAAAACAGAGACCTATCATAAAGGTAAAATCAATTACTCGGTCATCACTGTTGATAACTGCAACAGAGCTGAAACGGATCAGGTTTTGGACCGGGTCTAGACTTCAGACCCGGTAACCCGGAGAACAAAACAATTTTCAATTAGACCCTATTTCCTTGCGTTTGAACAATTTTTCTGCCAGGGGTGACCAAAACCGGGGACGTTACCTCCGGAGCACGAAAAATACGACACCAAAATTCGAAAATAATTGTTTCCCATACCGGGTCGAGTTTCGGACCGGGTCGCCAAAAGTGACCAGAGCTGAGCTGCAGATACTGACATTTCTCTTAAACATTACGGGATACATTAATGACCCTTCCCCAGCGTTTTAACAAAGCAGCTACGCTAATCAACACCATTTGCTGTGTTGATTTAACACAAAAAAGTGGTGGCCGCTCGGGAACACCGAAATGTGTTGAATCAGCACGGCAATATTTTGCTGTGTATAAGATATTAGCCAAATACAGAGTGGACAAAAATTAGGAGTCAATACTTCAGGAACGGGAAGTTCCAATCAAATCAAGAAAAGAGTTTCTTTAAAGAAATATAAAATAAAGAGTAGTTTCAGAGCTAGAGGCGTCCGAAGTAAGAACGGCATCGTCACAAATGACGCCAGACAAATAATGACGTAAGTCGTGCCGGTTAGTAAATCATAATTGAAGTTGTACGTATTACACCTGTTTCAAGGAAGTTTATTATTAAGGAAGTGCTGAACAGACGAGTTTTGCAACGTAAGGATTTCAATATCAAGGAATGAATATATGCTTTAATAAAGGAAAACTACTTTATTTTATATGGGCCAGTCTAGTAACTTTTGACTTCGGCCTGTCACGATTCAGCCCTATACATCTAGTTAACATCCACGAACATCTACGCCCATGCCGGGATTCGAATTCGGGAGTCGTTGGCCTAATGCCTTAGACCGCACGGCTAGCCGGTCGGCGCTTTAATAGAGAAAGCACCGAAATCTCCTCTAAGCTGCATATATAGAAGGTAGACAAAAATTAGTTAAAAAAAAAAAATAGTTTCACCTCTTTACCTCACGTACTTCCAAACAACGGGTTTATGTCGCTTGTGGAACAACCAGGTATATTTCAGTGCACCAGATTTTCCCTTAGAACCCATAATTCATTTTATGATAATAATAATAATAATAATAATAATAATAATGAGTGGTACTTACAGACATATTTGATCTGAACCACAGAAGAAGGACACGGTTGTTTCTTTCAAACTTCCATCCACAAAGGAACATTCAGGATCTCCACTGAGCACACATTTCTTGAAATCTTTATGTAACCAGTCTTGTGGAACTTTCCTCATTATTTGCTCTATATTAAGGCCTCTATTCGTCTTTCGTTTGTCTTTCTCTATCCGAAGCCATCTCTCCGGTGAGCGAAGATAGTAAAAGGAAGACGCAACACGGTCCACAGGGTCCCGTAAAACATTTATATAAATTGGCTGTCGAAAACCATGCCTGCAAGGTAAAGAAGGAAGAGAACATTCATTTAGTTAACATCTTTTCTGAAACTTTGTCATAATTCTTGCTTACTACATTACGAAATTCGTTGGGACATGATGTTTCGGCGCTTCCAACTTCGCGATGTTTTGGCCAGCACTAATGTTACAGTCAGTAACCTGGTACTAATTTTCATGAGAGAAATTTCAGAGTTGCTGGATTTGGGCATGATGTTTGTCCTGAGAGTGCAAAAATTCTTATATTAAATGTCAGGAAAACCGAGTATTTTATTGCTACTCTACTCTCGTACTTTTTTGTACAAGGTACAGTATATGTGTAAATTGAATTGAATTGAAATCATCTTTGTTGAAGCGGGTGAGCTTCAATGTATGGCTGCTCTGCCACCTAATCCTTGTCAAAAAACAAAAACAAAAAAAAAACATAGTAGTCCCAGTTTTCATCACAAAACCTACTTCTCAAAGATCCCTTCTAATACTGTCCTCCCAACGACGTCCCGGTCTTCCCAAAGGTCTCTTTCCCTTCGGCTTTCCAACCTTCGTTTTCCCCCGTCCGAGCTACATGGCTTGCTCACTTTAGTCGTCGCGATTTCATTACAACATTGAGTTAGTTCTTCATTATGCATTTTCCTCCATTCCCCAGTCATCTCGTCCGGTTTCGGCCCGTATATCTTTCTCAAGACTTTATTTTCAAACACTCGTTATTTATGTTCGTCTGCTAGGATCGTACTCCAACTTTCGCAACCGTAAAGTATTACCGGCAGAATAACCGTTCTGTATATTTTCAATTTCAACTTTCTTGATATTAATCGCGAGGTTAGGAGTTCCTGGACTGAATAGAAACATGCACTGGTTGGTAGTAAGTGACTTTTTATTTCTTCCGTGACCTCATTTTTGCTTGTTACGTATGCTCCTAAGTATTTAAATTTGTTTACTTTTTCTATGTTCTCATTCTTAATTGTTACTTATCTATTTCCTTCATTCCCTGTATTTTGGCTTGTTATCAAGTATTTTCTCTATGTTTACCTGTAGACCTATCATTTTGTAGTGTATCTATACCGTCCCCTATTAAATCTACATCATCCGCTTACACGAAGAGTTGATTCAAGCCATTTAAAGTAAATCCGTTTTTCTCTTATTTTTAGAATCAAATATAACGCAAAGTTAAACAGTAATGGTGACAAGGCATCATCTTGTTTCAATCCGCTGTGAATCTAGAAACTATCTGACGTATTACCTATCCGTACTCTGCCTATGGGGTCGCTGAGACATATCCTCACTAGTTGAACTAGTTTTTTTTTCGGAATTCCAAATCGTACCAGAATACTGTATAACTTTTTCCTTTTCATTGAATCATAAGCTTGCTTAAAATCAATAAATAGCTGGTGAACAATCCCATTGTATTCCCCTTTCCTCTCCCAAGATTTGTCTCAAGGTGAAAATCTGGTCCAACGTGGATCTATTTCTTCGAAAGCCTCATTGGTGAACTCCAATTATTTCATTTACGTGTACGCTTAGGCGAGTTAGCAAAAAAAAAAAGTGTTAATTTAACACTTGTAGGTGTCCCAGGGTGACCACCACTTTTTTTTACATTAATCAACACAGCAAACAGTATTGATTTCGATGATTCAACACAATGGATGTGTTGTCAATGGGGATTCAACACATTGGAGGATATCATACTAGTAGAGTTTTGAATCACCGACACCACACAGCAAACGGTGTTGAATTAACGTGCCCCCCCCCCTCCTTTTTTTGTTGTGTAGTAATGACGATACAACAACATTAAAATGACATGATATGTACATTATTAGTAATATACTAGAAACACAGGAAGTAAATGAAACTATAACGTAACACAAAAACCCAAGTCGTAAGAAATTATATACACATGTTTATCTGTCTGTCTATTGTTTCTTTCTACACTACACATACATATAGACCTTCATCCGTGATGGTCTAATGGGACAACGAATTTCTTAATGGTTACAATAGGTATTTTTTATGAAAAACATGTATTTATTTGGAACCTCTTGTAAAGATAAAATGAAGTGGTTAGCAGTTGAATTAGGTGTATTCTAACTTAATCATCAGTAACCGTCAATCTATAGGTCCTATGAGACCGGAAAGGTTATGATCAGCCTATACGTTCTTTAATTGTTCCAGAGATTTCTTTACGATAACAAATTAATCGTAAGTTTTGCTTGACGTACACCTATAGGTCAATTTATATTTCCTGAAGGAAAAAAAAAAACGGTTTATGTAGATTTGAATTTGAATTTTGTGTTAGGCCTTTAGACAACTTTGGCTCAGACAGGATATATGATGATGGGAGAATTGGTGGAATGAGGAAACGGGAGAACCCCGAGAAACCCCACCCACACGGTCTTTGTCCACCACAAGGCCCACATGGCACGAATCGGGGTCGAAGCGAGGAACCCACTCACCAGATAAGCGCTCTATACCACTGAGCCATCGCGGCCCCTGTGGATGACTAATTAACTTAAAATAATTGAGGTCATCCTATATTTAAACTTATTTTGGTACCACACTATTTCCACTAACTTGCTTTCTCAATACCAGTGTTTAATTTTAGCATATGGTAATCACCTGAGTAATTAAAAGTACTATATCGGCATTCATTTTATGTGGTTAAAAATAACACGTGATTCTTATTTACCTTTCGAGTTGTGTGGCAAACACTGAGCTCTTCCACTTTTGTCGTTTGTATTGCACCAAACTTGTTAGCAAGAAAATTATTTCACCATTTTCAGTCCTTTCATTTGATGTAAATTTCAATTTAAATAAACATGACATTTGTAAAGGGATGTGAGAAAATGTTTATTTCATATCAACCAGTTTGACAAGTCACCTTAAATAACATTTCATCGTGTGGCTGTTATGTAAAGCATATAATTGAAAAAGAGCTGTCTTACGAACTCCTATAAATGTAATGAATGCAAAACGTAAATACCTGGTAAAATTAATGAAGTAGATATGACGATCGAGGCTTACTCCTCTAGGATGCATTTTGAATTCACGATAAAGATCTCTTATAAACTTCATCTGTTGGTCATCTGATAAACGGTGTTTATCATATATTTTTGACGAGTGATGTGTATAACGATTCACAGCCCCTAACCTGCAAAACAAAACATACTTGTTTAAGTGTACAGCACGTAAAAATATTAGAACAAAGCTAGTTTCAATATATAATTATAAACCCGGAAGTGCCATTTATTCTGATGTTTTACTTTTTCTTGGATCGAATAATACAAAGGAAAGTATTGTTTTGTTTTTTTAAGTTTATTCAGACCAAAGTAAACAATGCGAAAGGGGAGGATATGAGAAGCAGAAGGCGTAACTAATATTTTCCAAGAGTGGAGTTACCAGAAAGTTGAATTATTTTTATTTTTATTGTTCTTAGAAAGTTCTGTTGACATAAGAAAAAGCATCTGCCATTTAAAATATTCGTTGTCTACTGGCTTCCCACGGAGGAGTTCCGGGTTCAGTCCCCAAATCCTAAACTTTTCTTAACACTGTGCTCCAACTTTGTTTAGTTGTTTATCGAGGACTCAAGCCCTAATAAAACATTTTTTTTATATTTTCTCATGCTCTGTGAAGATTTACACTACACCTTAAATAGATCGATTATGGTGTTGATTTTCTTTACACTGGAAATGTGGTCGCTGCAGTGACGGAGAATCGAACTTCAGGTCTCCAGTTGTGTCCTGGATGCTTTTATCACTGAGGCCGCCAATTTGGATACCTGGGTTCGATTCCCAGGCTGAAACAATTATTTTTTTTATGCAGTTTTAAAAATAGTTTTCCTAAATTCTGAGTATCGTTAAAAATCTATCAACATGATTTAGAAACATTATTGAATCAAGAATTAAACTCTGCACCCTTATTCATGGTTAAACCATCAGGATTGTATCAATGTCAATTTGACTCACCTATTTCTCCCGTTGTCTTGAAAGCGTGTGACTGCGCGATCATTTTCTGCCTCACCCATTTCTCAAGTAATTGTAAAAACACATGACTTTATGAATCACTGTATCATCCGATCTAACTCACGCATTTCTCACGTAATTTTGAAAGCGTGTGACTGGAAAGATCATTGTATCATCCGATCTGACTCACGCATTTCTCACATAGTCGTGAAAGCGTGTGACTGCAAAGATCATTGTA
>JAGDQP010040647.1:0-15067 GCA_022664845.1 Lepisma saccharinum | reverse complement strand
ACGTACGGTCAAAAAAGAAAACCAAATCTATTTAATTTAAAGTATATTTGAGCAAACATTATAAAACAAATCCAAGCAGTCTCAATCTAATAAACCCAAATTAAAAAAAAAATCTAAATGAATAAGAAAAACGTGAAAGGTCTTCAGTAAGCGAAACAGTGTGTACTTTAAGGGGGAAAAGAGTATTAAGCATGGGTTTCCCTTACATTTCACATATTTTTAAAACTTTTTTGAAGATTTGTTAATTTAAAGATTCGCTTCTTTTCCATTTGAAGTATTGTCTTTCACTGGTTTCCAGGCGTGTAGAAAAAGTACTTGACTACATTTTACTTAAAGAATCATCTCTGAAGATAATCGTGTGTGACTTTTATAACATTCCACGCATCAGAAGCAGAGAAAACTGTGATTCATCTGAAAAGTTAATGTGTGATACGACCTTGTAAAGGAGCAAACAATGGAATGCTATAGTTTACTTAAGAAATAGTTTCGTCAAAGACTTTCAACTTTTTCTTTCCTTTAACGATGCTCATCTCGTCTACAGGCTCCATTCATTGCATTGTTCTGTCATTTATGTTGATTTCTCTCCCTTTTTTTGCGTTGATTTAAATTTGCATTGAAATGTTACACGTGTTTCTGCTCTCCTCAGTTATGTATAGTTTTAGATTGCTATTTTTGTTAGAATGCCTTGCTTTGAGTTCAAACGAAACAACCTTTTTATAACTCTCCTGTTCGATCAATAAAACTTTTATCTATTTTGTTCAATGTTAAAAGGAAAAACCGCATCTACCTATCTTGTTACTAAGCCGATGCAATAAAATAGTTGGATAGCTATCAAATACGTTATTCTTCTTGCTTCAGTGCCTGTACGCATATTCTAATGAGTTAACAGGTTCAGTAAGTTATAGCTATTCATAATTATACAGCACAGACAGTAGAATAGTTGAACTGTAAAGGACCTTCTTCTTAATTAGGTTTCACTTCAAACTTACTAGTGGCAGGGTCAACCAGCATATTTCGTTAAAGCAGAAAGGAAATATATTAGAGAAAGAAGCCATGACTATTTCATGACGTTACGCACATTTCTTCATGACTTGGACAAAGGTTTCAAAATTCCCTGACTAGCGTCCATCTCTATCTATTTGTTTCTTTGCCGAAGAGAGTAAGTATCCCGTAGTCTGGAACCGAAGATGTTAAGTTCATCTGTCACCTTGTTCAATAATATGTTGTCCCTTACGATTTCAACGACCTTTCTTGTTTTCTACATTTGGATTTATTTATAGCCTTAAGGCATCTTAGTCTTATGCCGGGATAAGGTGGAGGAGAGAATGCTGAAAGATAGTCGACCAGGACCTAGTTTTAGGTATCATCCGGCATTTGCCTTGTGGGACGAAAAGACTTGGATAAACAGCAGTCAGGATAGTCTCTCTGTGATATATTTGTCTATGGTTCAGCACACTTTAAGAGGAGCGTGCTACGTGAATATCTTGGTTTTCCTCACGTACCAATCAATACATGAACCAACTACGTACAGTCAACAAAACAATTTAACTTTAATTCCCTTTATTTAAATTATAGAGTGCCAAAGTAGAAAATTCTCCTAAGATAATTACCTGTCCGAAATAAAACAGAAATCGTGTTTCTGCTCAGTTTGCCTTATTTAACACTATAAGTCTAGAAAATGACAGCACATTGTTTGCATAGTTCGTTTCGTTGCAGTAAACATGGCGTCATCGCCAGATATAATTAACATTCAACATGGCCCACATGTTCTCCAGATATAACACCTCTGAGTTTTTTCTCCTAATGCTAAATGTGAAGAATTAAGTATATGCAATAAGAGTACAACATGCACACCTTGCGTCCCAGAGATACAGATGTCAAAAGAACACTGAGATCAGAAATAATATACACAGTCATTCAGTTCGCAAAGCGTTGGAATCGTATTTGGAACACTCTCGGACCAATCCTAGCTACCGGTCATGCAGGCTTTTCCTCAGCCAAACAAGTCTAGTAATGCGATGGTATTTTGTAACTCAACCCTGGCTGACTTCCTTCCATATCCTCTCCTGGTTGAGCCAAAGATAATCTGAAAGGTCATAAATAAAATACAAATTCAAATTCACTTAAAGTACTGCAATGCACACGATGGGAATTAAATTCCATTTGGACACCCTTCAAGCCATTAACGAAGCACATGTGGAAGTCATGTGATTTTATTTTTATAAGATCACTTTCTCCGCAAAATAAACGAAACAGAAGTTTCATATTACGATTGTTGAGACTTTCAATTAGTAGAAGTTATAATGTGAACACCCTATTAGAATCATTCCCGCTTGCGGTGCTAAAATAACTTAATGATATTAGGATGGAATCTTCTAGGTTCATACTCTGTTGATCAAAGTTGATCTTCCTGCTTCTTTATGATGATTTCTTGGTAATAAACATGTTTCTGATGGCGTTTCTTCTTTATAAAAATAAAAATAAAAGTTATTTCAAGTAAAAAATATAGTTGCTTCAATGACCTTAATTCTTCACTAGATTAGAGAAAGAACACTTTAATATTTATAAAATTGATTTTTATTTTATTATTATAGTTAATACTATGGAATCCCGCTCTGACAGTATCTGAATTACATTAATTGCAATGTGACATGATAGTTATTTCTAAACTAAATATTCTTTTTAAATAGTGCCTATTCATATTACTATTGAAATGAAGTATTTTGATATTACAGGTGGACCAAAAAAGACATGCTGTTACTGTGGCGCGTTTCTCAGCTCTTTTGTTGGCAACACTGCTGCCAGCAACCTCCCACAACACTTTGCGGAGGGATTGCGCTCTCTCCCACGGACTGGTGGAGGCTTTAACAGACTCCCACTGGGTGCATATTGGAGGAGGTACTTTGATTTGCCTTCCACATAGTAGAAGCTTACAAGTGTGATCCGGCAGTTGCGCATACCTGCTATTGAGGGATAAATGAGGGGTCGCGGCCTGGAAGTAAATGAAGTATTCGGTCACTACACAAGTACGGTCGGTTATACAAGTATCAGGTCACTGCATAAGTGCGGTCGGTCCCCGGTCTCTGTTATATAAGATTATGAGACTCAAGCTGCGGATCCGTCTGTAGGGTCCAGAAAGAGGTGCAACACGTGATGACATAGGTTATTATCTGAATATTGTTGCTTTGTCCGTCAGAGATAGTTGGATGGAAAAGATGACTAGGTCGGATGGGAAGGACCAAATGATGGAGGCAGAGATTCAACAGTTCTTAAATAGTGAAAAGGCAGATCGTGGTCATGATGATAAGGCAGTCGTTGGCACGACCCAATGTAGTAAGAAGGTTGCAGTTGAAAGGAAGATCCTTTCTTTAAAGGATTTGTAGTAATGTAAATAATGTGAAAAAAAGTAAGTGAAAACCAAAGAAAAAGAACTTAAACCGGAGGAGCCAATGAATTTCTGCCTTATGTTGGATGTATTAAAAGGCACGGATAAGTCACATAGGAAGGCATTAGAACGCATGGAGTTAAAGATCACGATGTCAGTAAAAAAATAAATAAGGGTCTTTTGGAAATCAAGTGAGAGAACATTTGACTTCATTAAAGGAAGAAATAAGGTCATTCAATGAGGAAATGGTGTCGGCCAAGGAGGAAGTCATATTGTCACTAAAGAATGAGAAAACTATGAGTAAACCGGAAATGTCGAATCATACTAATGAAGTTAGCCAAGAGGCAGCCGAACGTGATAAAGACAATCGTGAGGTATCCGAAGAGCATCACAACGAAGTCAATGGGAACACAATGCAACCAGAGAATCACACCGGTCAATAAAAGCACTAACCAAACGTCGACATGAAGATTAAACAGAATATCATAAGTACAGCGATGAGAGTTTCAGTAGTATGACGGCCGAATTGAGTGAAGAACGAGCAGAAGTGTGTCGTTCGCCCGTCAGCCTGAAGTATAGCCCAAAGAGTAACCGAGAGGTGAGAAGCCCGAGTAGCGACAGTGGTTACTCCGACGAAAAAATGGATAGAGACGACATAGCCCGAAGGGGTCGGAGAGGAGTGTCGCTCAGGAAGAGTGATAGATGTACCCAACGAGAGAAACACATAACTAAGGAAAAGGACGAGACTACAAGAAGTTCGGAAAGATCAGCACGACTGTTAGAAAGCAATCACGGTGTTGACAGAAGACGTGGGTCAGGATATGATTCAACGACGCTGTCGTCTGATGAGGAGCTTGGAGTGAACGCCAGGAAGGAGTACCCATCGTTAGAGGGGAAAAGCAGAAGAACACGACCTCGAAGACTGTATCACAGAGCCAGATGGAAGTGTAGAAGCGTACAATCTCGAAGATCCTATCACAGAGATAGAGGGTAAAGTAGATAGACACTATTTCGAACATTGTATCACAGGGAGAGATGGAAAGACAGATCACGTTCGCAAGATAGACCATATGGAAGTTATGAAGACCCGGATTACAGAGGGAATATGAATCCAAGGAACCTGAAGTTAGCGCAAGGCATGAAGGCGATGAAGATAAAAGAAGTTATGATTAATATGAAAGTAAAGACGACTATGGACCCAGAATTGGACACGTGTATGAAGGTTTGAATAAGAGAAAAGCGATTAACAGGTGTAGCTGCGAATTGAAGAATGTCAGCGACGTAGAGAAGACGTGGGAAGAAGTTTTCGAAGAACAAGCTGTGCTGTTTGAAGAGACGCAAAGTTGTCGATATAGGGAGGACAATGCGATGAAAAACAAAATTGTTGAAGTGGGAAAAGCTAATCTCGTGGATGTGTACCAGGTAGGACACAGGAAGAGCAGCGCAAGGTGTGTCGAGTAAATGAGAGGTAACAGGGGCCTGTTGACGACAACGAAGTGGATTGAAGGTGCGCCCCAAGATACGAGGTTTTAGCAGAGGCTAAACTTACGAACGCATCTTCCGGGAAAAAAAGGGAAATTTTACAACGCACGCACAGAGCAGAAAAGAGTCTTCGATTGTTACCCGGGACAAATGAAAATTTTTGGATACATTACCAGAGTGAATGCAGCCGACGCTACCAGGACAGAGCAGCGTCTGAGTCTCGCCTGTTACCCTGATTAGATTGAATATTTAATCGACACCAGATTGCAATCAGATAGTAGAGGAAAGAATGATTTTTGTCGCCAATTGTATGATGAGTTATCAATGAAAACAAGTTGGAAATATGTTAAGGCAAAGAAGAATTTAAGGATTTTTGAAGAAGACCTGATCCCTCAGACTAAGATGATATGTGACTTGTATAAGATACTCTATCTACGTATCGGGAAACCTAGTAAAGAAGTAGTGGAAATATTGGACCGTGAAGACAGAAGAGCTTGTGGAAGACACTGGGAAAAACAATGTAAACTATGGTAACCTAGTCATAAAATATATCACGAATGGATAGCTAAAGTTAGAGGCAGAGCATCAGTACCTCTGCAGGAGAAGATAATGACGGTTACGGAAATAAAGGACGTCATAGTTAAAAGGGAAGTATAAGGTCAGAAGCAAACTGAACGTTCGAGTAGTCAAGCCAAGTTAGAAGCATGCACAGTTACGCACCAGGAAGAGGAGTTGCAACGTGCGACCCAAGCGTCGGTGACGGACGTGAAGCTGAGGCGAGTTGCACCTGATTCGGACATAGAGGACTTTACGTTTATGCAGTGCCTGAGAGAAAAGAGCAAGGAACTTGCGGTAGCTAAAGTAGGGAATGAAGTGAAGCGCCCTGTTTCGGGAGTGATAATCCAAGGTGTGATGGAAGAAGAGTTCCAGTCTGACCAGGATGACGACCTGGTGATGAGGCGTATTGGAAATCTATGTTATATGGAAGAGAAGGAACGGAGGATGGATAAGAAGTGATGCCGTATCCAGACCATGTCCATTGAAGACGACGGTGCCAGGAATCGGAGCCCGTTCGAAACCATATATAACAGGGAGAAATGTTGGTTTACGTCCCGCCTGTTATATGCGCATCCAGTGTGAAGTATTTTTCTGTCAGTCCAGCCGATGCAACAGTCTTAGTAGAATGGAGACCCAGAGATGGCAGCACCTATCAACCAGTCAAGTGTAGTGGATAAGTTTGTGTGATGTTTCTTGAACTGAAAGATATTTCATTCACGCTGATACCAAAATATATAGGAACTGTTGCTAATAACAGAATTAGTTTATATGAGTGTTATTGTGGATATATGTAAGTGAAAGTATATATCTTGTAGTAGTTTATTAACCACCACACCATGCAATGGAAAGCAGTGGTTGTCACAGCACAGAATTACCAGATAACTTAACCTAGCCTAACTGTGGTTGGTCAGCGTCACTAGCGAGGACGTCATGTAGCATATGTATGGCTGAGATAAGTGCGTGCACTGCCACATTAGGATTGACGGCATCTTCTCAGTGTCGGAGGGTACAAGTTAGTTTTGAGAGATAGTAATTGCACTAAGACTGCTCATCTTGTCACCATCATTCTTCGTGTAAATTTCATTCTGCAATACTACTTCATTCATTCTATCATGCCTGGCAATGAGAAAACTTCTGGCAAGCATCAACTTCCGCCAACCGTCCAATGTCAATCCTTAAATTCATCTACAGCTGCAAAATTCACTTCAGTAGGAACCATTATCAAGCAAAAACGTCGCATTGAATGTTCATCCTATATCAGTTCACGATCTCGTTCAGTTTCACCTATTCAAGACAGTTCAAAATCGCCTCCTAACAAAAAGTCACATCGGGAAGAACCCGATTCTGACTCAAATATTCAAATGACAGCTTCTGACTCTGAAAAAGCCAATTATCGATCTTCAGTCACTTCTTCAATAACGAATTCCTTCCTTCTGACAAACTTTGATACTCAACTGCAGGCTCCAAAACAACTTCTTCAAAAGCTACTCAAATATGTTTCACGAGACTCCATCACCAGAATTATACCAACTAGAAATGGAACCATAATACAATCTTCTGACAAAAATTTCCTCAATACAATCCGCAATAAGTTCAGTTTCGAAATCTTGGGACCTCATGTAACACTCACTCGTCTGGACAACAAACCAATCAAACTACCACCAGCACCAAGAAGGTCACCCATGCTGTCTGTTATTATCAGAGGAGTGGAACCAGACGTCACAGACTTTGAAGCAGAACAGGAATTTAAACTTGGTCATATCATCCATAAATGTCTCAGAATTAAAACCAAAGAAAGAACATCAAGTTACATGGTTCGAGTTCTAACAAATCTTCAACCTACAATAGACAATCTTCTTCATCATGGAGCCTACATCTACAAAAAATCGCTGCAGGGTCGAGTCTTCACGTACATCTCCACCAATTCCATTAAGATGCGAACGCTGTCAGGAATACAATACTAATCTTACCAAGAACTGTCCAAACACACCAACATGTGGTTATTGCACCGGTTCACATCAAACAAAAGAGTGCGCGAATTTACAACAACCGCCTAAATGCAACACTTGCCAAGAATCTCATCCAACATTCAGCTATAAATGCAAAGTCCGTCCTACTCCATCCCCTGACACTCCTGGTTATCAAGTTTCTCTCAGGACCCCAGAACCGCAAACTGCCCAACCACAAATCACCTCAGTCAACCAACACATAACTATAGGTCAACTTCTATCATTCCTCACACTTACCTTCCAAAACGACTTTTCTTTCGACAGAGAAAACATCCTCCGAACGTTCCAATATGCAGCCAAAGAACTCTTCAATTCAATCTTCAGGCAACATACTCGGGACCTTACGTTTACTTCTCCATTCAGCCGTCTTATGCTAACATACTTGCTTCATAATCCATAATCATTCATAGCATCATCTCACCCGTCACAAACATTTTTGCAATGTAACCATCAATGTTCAGCGAGGGCTACATCTGTCTTTCATTGCGTCGTGTGTCGCCCCACGACAAGAAGATTATCAATAATTCGTGCTCTATGTAATATAATGTGACGTCTAAATGCACTTCATTTTCATCGCATTATCATCACTGATTCTTTCCAATTGAAATTATTGTAAGAGCAAAGCTTATAATAACCATGTTGAAAGTTTAATACATAAATAAGATTTAGATTTTTTTCCAACAACCCATAGACCATCCACCTTTCCCTAACATCCAGTCTTACACCAAATCCTCATCCAGATGTAGAGGATACACATCTGGATGGCGCTAGTCTGGTTGGCGTAACCTTCTGGATGGCGCTAGTCACTTGCAACTAGCATTAAAAGAAATTGTCACAGCAGATCTTAACTAACTGGGGAGGAAACTTCTTTCCTCCCACAGAATGAACTGGAACCAATAATAGATAGTTGGTGGAGGAAGTTCCCTTCCTCCCACACTGAAAGAGAACAAGTTGGTTGCCATTTTAAATAGATACCCCAATAAAGAACCAAGTCTTTGATCTCGAAGTTGAGTGTGGCAGTCAGAATTTCTGGTGGAGGAAACCCCATCCTCCCAAAAGCTTGGTGGAGGTTGCCAGCAACCTCTCATATAGGTATAACACTTGGCGGAGGGATTGCGCTCTCTCCCACTGGACTGGCTAAGGCTTTAACATCCTCCCACTGGGTGCATATTGGAGGAGGCACTTTAGTTTGCCTCCCACATAGTGGAAGCTCATAAGTGTGATCCGGCAGTTGCGCATACCTGCTATTGAAGAATAACGGAGGGATCGTGGCCTGGACGTAAATGAAATATTCGGTCACTACACAAGTACGATCGGTTATACAAACATCAGGTCACTGCATAAGTACGGTAGGTCCCCGGTCCCTGTTACACTCCTTACATTCAGAAGTTAAGACAAAAACCAGTCACACACACATACAAACACTTACGGTACACACACATACTCATGCAGGTATGGAATCGTTTGGGGGAAAAGTATTTATTGCTTGAGAGCTACATCCATATAATGTTACATTACCAGCATAGTGAATTGATGGTTTATACTGCAATTTGACCATGCTTTTGATTCATTAGTATAGTGATATGGTCTGTTCATTATTATGTACATGAAAAGTTGTTATTTGATTTTGATTTTATTTGTAATTCTTGTATTATGTGAATGTGTCATATAAACGAACTACATTTCTAACATAATTAGAAATATGTCATAAAGCAACAACCGGCCATAAACCTAAAGGTGCAGATTAAAAAGAATAAAGAAAACATGAAGAGAGAAACTTTAGTTATTACACATAGTAACAAGTTTTCAAATGAAATGTTAATGAAATAATATTTTACACAAAAGAAGGCTTTTGTGATCAAAAATTTTATATTCAAATACAAGGTAATCAAAAAGTCACACAACCCATGAAGGTAGTATAAAAGATGTTGGAAATGGTCACCATTTACTTTCTCACACATGTGCACCCTTTTGATCATGTTCCTGAAGACCCTCTGGAGTGTATCACATGAAATGTGGTCCATAGTACATTGAATATTCGTCTTCAGTTCACCCAAGGTGTGGGGATGCGTTACGTAGACCTCAGCGTTCAGAAATCACCAGAGGAAACAGTCCGGCGGAGTGAGAGCAGGAGACCGGGAAAGAATTCGAAATGATGCGCCAATGGGCCTAGGGAACACAGATTCAAGATAGTCCATGCTCACATGAGATGTATGGGCTGTTGGGCTGTCCTGCTGAAACCATATTCTCTCCTTTTTCTTGTCAGTCAGAGGGTCAATGAATTTCGTGACCAGCAGAAGATAACGTTCACTGTTTATTATTGTTTCGTAAAAGAGAATAAAAATTCTCTTTCGAGAAATGGTACATGTCACACCGAGATTTTGGGTGCGAAGGGGAGACTCATGCAGTACATGAGGATTGTCAGTGGACCTATAACGGGAATTTTGTGAATTTACGTACCCGTCGAGGTGAAACAATGCATCGTCAGACCAATACCAGTCATCCAACTCCTCTCCATCAGGCGTCACGTGTTTCATAAACCAACGAAAGTACGTTACACGCTTCACTAAATTACCATCCACTAACTCCTGCACAACTCTTATTTTGTGCGGAAACATTTTCAACGCTTTTCGTACAGCGATATGAGCTGTACCATAAGGCACACCTCTCTGGCCAGATAACCTGCGCAGGGACTTATGCGGACTTATGGCCATTGCTGCACTGGCCATCCGTTACTTTAACTTCTGTGAGAACATTCGGTTTACCACTTCAGGGTGCATCAACCACAGTCTCTGTTCTCTTGAATTTATCATACAGACGTTTAATTGTTGATAAATTCAAGAGAACAGAGCTTCCGCGTGCCGCGGTGCTTCCTTAAGTCAAACTCCGTATGTATTGTTCAAAACGAAGATCCGTTCCTCAAGTGAATACTCCATCCTTCTGTGGATCTCTACCCTGTTTCCTGCCTCAACTATGACCACCAGTAACACAATAGAAAACAAGTATTAAATGGGCTGCTTGACTTTTTGATCACTCTGTACATAATATACGAATTATTCACTAAAGTGCTGAATAAAACATAAAAGTGCATATCCTAGAAAGCTATTATAATTATTTATGAAAAGTAAAACAGATCTTACGCTTACGAACGACCCAGTTCATAACCTGAACAAGCCATTGTTTCAATAGTAATACGGTGTGAAGATTAAAGCTGGATCTGTCACATATTATGCTACGTGAATGGTAATTTACACTCAAGAGCTAGTTTCAGCACGTAACAATAGAAATATACATCTTTTTAGATGTTTGATTATAACGTACTTGTATGAGTTCCGAGGGAACTCCATAGTTTGGTCCTACTCACAACGAAAGCTTTATTATGTTGATTCTTTCTGTGATTTGAAATTACTTGGAATTATTCCATTCTTCTACTTCTCTCAGGCTCTTTGTAAGTTCCTTTTCTAGCTTCTTACCTGGGCTACGAAAACTAGTTACTAATGCACTGCAGCTTGTGTGAATAAGGATACAGAAAGTGTACAGGAATGTGTTCAAAGGAAGTTAAAAGGTAAACAAGAAGTTATGAAAAGTTAGATCCTTTGAGGTATAAAAAGATGACTTCAAAATATAAACGAAAATAAGAAAGCGTAATCATTAATGAACTGAGAAAACGGAGAAAAGGAAGTGACGTTTTGAAAAAAAAGAATATCTTCAAAATGACAGAGAGAGGAATGAGAAACGCCATCACCGCAAAACTCAATGTTCCGAACATTCACACATTCAAATCCGTCAATGTTGAGAGAGATTACGTCAACATCATAATTTATGTGATCCGTAGATCAGTGAGGCTTTTCTCACGGTCTTTTTTGTTGGTTTTTCTCAATAACAATATAATCGGGAGACCGATACAACAATACAACTAACATTATATTTGCGCACAAAAGATGCCCTATTGTTGTTGATTTATCAGAAGAATTTGTTAAAATGAAGATTATGAGGAATAAAAAAGGTCATTGCCTTATCTTTTACAACTGATTCTAATCTCTTATTCTAAAACAAATCTCAAAGATAAAAGGAAAGAAAAAAAGTGCAACGGGTTATAAACAATTGATTTTATTACAACTTAGATGGTTATCAGAACTGTTTTTCTTCGTTACCTTTTCTTTAAAAAGGAGACCCCTTACGGTTAATTTCACTTCGTTAGATACACGATTCGCTCTTGTTTTGTTCTGCAATTAAAATTCTTTTGAACGCCAGGTGGTGAAAAGTGTGATATACGAAGTTCATACTGTTATAGATTTAAAAAAACAAAACAAAAAAAAAACAGACTGTTAGCAATTTGCAATACCGTTCGTCACTATTAATACTGGAATACAGCTTCAATCACTGATTCCCATCACTCACTTTTTTATGTTGATTGTTTAATTAAAGTATAGACCCTATTGTTTTAATATAGAATTGTTTCCTCATCTTATGATACTATGCTTGTTATTATTACGATGATGGTAAGATGGACAGTAGTATTAAGAGGAAGACTTTCTCTGTTTACCGATGATCAAATACTTAAGGAAAATCTGGAATAATATTGCAATGCAGTATTGTGTTGTATGCAGTGGCGGCTCATCAGGTGAAGTTAGTAAAGTTCACCTTCACTTATTATTTTGATAAGCATTAACTAAATAATCATTAATAAATAAGTATTAATTGCGCCAGAAAGTGAGTCAACATAATCTAATATCGGATAGTCGCATTATCAATATCTTGTCTAAGCCCAAAAAATCCAGAATAAATGTTAACGAACAAAGATAGGATGAATGTGTTGATAGAACATCACCTATTATACAACCAGTGGCGGCTAATGACACAAATAATTATTTGTGTCATTAGCCGCCACTGGTTGTACGAAAAAAAAAGGAAAATTCTCCGAAAGGACGATGAAAAGGAAAATGAAAGCTTTCTAAATTTGGACATGGAGGAGAATGCGAGAAATCAGTTGGAGACAGGCTAATGAGGAATACTGTATAGAATAGTCTAGAGACGGACAGCGCTGACCAGCCTCCGTAGTCGGAGTGTTAACAGGCGGTAAGTAATCTAAACAAAGCATAAGTCATCGATGTTACTTTGTAATGCATCTGTATCATTCCATGTTAAATCTACATCATCCGCGTAGACGAAAATCTGTTTTCAATAATAGTCTCTTTTTGCCCTCTTTATTCTTAGAATCGCATATTCTAATGCAAAGTCAAAGAGTAGCGGTGACAAATCATCACCTTGTTTCAAAGATGAGACTCTGCAGACAACGACCGCATGCCTGAGGTCTTGAATCTGCGCACGGGCAATAATGTGACCGGGGTTCTTACGTAACACGTGCACTGTAAATACGGCGACTACACCACCGCTTGGAAGCTATTAGCGTGGTGCATTCGTAAGACGTTGGTTTACGAAATAAATAAATGGGGTTCGAATCTCGGCGGTGGCAAGACTTTTTTCTTCTTTCAAAATATATTTTTATATGTTCATATTTATTAATAATAATTGCTGGCCATACTTTTCTCCCAAATAGAGGTTACTGAAAGCTAGGATGTATATAAATAAACCAGGGCTGTGCAAGGGGGGCACGGTGCGTCCGAAGGAAGTTGGGCGGCGTTAGGCGCGGGGGGACGCGGTTAGAGGTGGGCATACTCAAAAGTGCGGTTAACATTCTTTTCCCTGTAAAATTTGCGCTAACCTTCTATTCCACCCAATTCTAAGATCCTTGCGATGCTCTAATTGAGAACCTCAGGCATGCGGCGGTTGTCTACAGAGTCTCGTGTTTCAAAGGCGCGAATATTAGATATAATGACAAAGAGAAAAAGAACTGCTGTTTCATTCTCGTCCCTCTCCTCCACCTCTACTTCCAATGTTCCTTTATGTCTTCCTGTTAACATTAAACTTTAGCAGAGAAAGCCTGAGAATTATGAAAGAGTTCAGAAGCACTAAAGTTTGTACTAAATCCTTTTTATATTTTCCAGACCATCCAATTCTATCGTCCCCTTCCATTCCCACTTGTTTCCAAAGCCACTCAAAGTACACTTTCACTCTTTGCAAACGTCATTAATTATGATACGACGAACTTTAGTCATCTTTTTTCTCTCTTTTCAAGTCGTCATAAAGTTGTAATGTAATATATCACTTTTTTAAAGTACCATTGTGACAGCTAAAAGAATTGATAAGCAAAAAGGGGAAGAGGTGTTAAATGCAAAACGGAATTTATTGTTTTTATCAAATATAATTTATGGCTTCAGTTTTATCACTCTGTAAATTAATATTATTTTATAATCGGTTAGATTGTTTCTGTACACATGGGAATAAGTGTGATATTGCAGCATTGCCAACCTAGAATAATATTTATGTGACGATGTTATACAAATCTACTGTATAAAATAACAATAATAATAATAATAACACATTTACTACTGCAGTTCTAAAAATAGAAAGTAAACACACAAGAAACAAGAAAGAAGCTATTATTAAAAACAAAACAATTTGTCGCTGTTATGACTGGGACACGAAAATGGATCACTAAGTTTCCGCAACTATGGACTAATTCGTTTTTAGAAGAAACTTAGGGTGATTCTTAAAAAAGCTTTCCTCGCCCCTGGCCCTTTCATGACCATCAACACTTCGTAAAAATAAAGGATTCTGTTTCGAATAGCGAATCAATCCTACAGACGCACAAGAGGCCTTATTCCCGACTATAAGTCGTGACATTTGAATATAAGTCGTCGACGTCGCATATAACTTCGATACTAGCAACATTTGTGTGCAGGTCTGTCGCCTGCAATATTTCGTTTGTTGATTCTTCAACATTGTATCACGATACCTTATTCCAGACAAGGCGACCCGGTGCATCAGATTGCACCAAGAGTTATTTTTGATATGATGGGTAATGGAGTTTCGTTTCCCCTTTAATCTATGGTCAGTCAGTAATAGCACCCACCCTATGGTTTGAAGTCGCTTAGTTGTTTACCCAGTTGACAATTACTGAAGTGCTTATAATAAAGTGAAATCGTGGAATCAGGTTGTAGAGATAAGTCACATATTGTTGTAAGTATTAGTGAAGGAAATAGTGAAAATAGTCACAAAAATGCATTTAGTACAAACATACCTTAACGAGATTGTGTAGCTTGGCCAGATTTTAAAACAACCCAATAAATCGAGATTTCAAATCTGAATTTAATTTCTTCCTACCCGTTTTCGTAGCGGTTGTAGTTTACGTTATAAATGAAGGGGAGACCAATGTTTATCTGTGTTGTATATTTTGAACCGGTTTCAGGTATAGATTTGTATGATAACCTATTTGCATGCATTGAATCCACTTGTCCGCAAGGCTGTCCTATTCTCCTCATTGGTGATTTCAACCTACCGGAGATAACCGGTACCGAATTCGATTTTGAGCAAAGCGCATCTTTAAAGTGTAGAAATTTATATAATTTTATAAATTTTTATGATTTGAGATCATTCAACAATGTTGCCAATAATAATAATCGCACACTAGATCTAGTTCTGTCAAATCTTGAAAATGTTGAAGTTAATAGAGAATTGTTACCGTTGGTACCGGAAGATATCCATCACCCAGCTATAATAATAGAAATAG
>JAGDQP010040646.1:5217-17214 GCA_022664845.1 Lepisma saccharinum | reverse complement strand
TCATTTGCATTCTATCCATGAGTTTCCACTTAGGAACTTTCTTTTCTTTTCTCTCTCTCTCTAAAGAATAATTCTGGTTTGGAGAAAGTAATGTTTTGTTTAAAGATAAATATTTTGAAAATAATAATAATAATAGTAGCAGATCACACTGTAATGACGAGATTCCAAAGCGTTACTGAACAACGACGAGAAAAGTGCCAACTTCTTTTGAATCTGCTCCGTGTTCTGTTTGCACAGTATCGTATGAACGAACTAGCTTACAACAGTAAATATAACTTTGTTGCATATATGCTAGTACGTACGGAAGAACTACGCAATACACTTCTGGAGCTGGTACTTTGCCTCCAGCTTTGCTATCCATTACTTAAGTATGGCATGAATGTTAGATCTGTATATTTGTGAGAACTGAAAGTGCAGGAAGTCATTCCCGTAATCAAGACAAGATACTTCTTCTTCTCTTTCACTCTCTCTCTCTTTCTGTTTCTCTTTCACTTGCTTCCCCTCTGGCCGGAGCAAATAAAGGCAGGTTTTGTACGAGTCAGGAAAGCAGATCATCCCACATGTGGTTCATCATCTAGCTTCCAAGGGCATCTGTTCCCAGAACTTCTGACTGGGCTCAACTCAACGGCCTGGAAATCATCGCTGAACAATAAAGACGATTATTTTCACTTGTCAGCATAAAATGCACTGGAATACTAAAAAACGTCGGAAATGCCAGTCTATTTCCAAATCTCCCCCAAAGCTTGTGGAAAGGGAAGAGGTATGAATAAGTACTTTTATAGTTTTTTATAAATGTTGCACCCGAAACAAATTGAGTCCAACAAAATATATATTTCTGTGCTTCTATAGTGGTAAGTGGTATATTACATGCAACAATGGTTAATATTTGCAATCATCTTACCCGTGTAACTAGGGATCTTGTAATAATATCAAGTGAAAAATGCCTATTTTCCACTTTATCTTTACATATCAATATATCAGATATGTTTCGAGATATGACAATGTTTGTAGGTCAAGGAAAGTCCATGGTATTCTTGTACACAATTTCATTGTTGTATCTCTACTTAGGTGCTCCCAGCATACTCGTAATGAAAAATCTTCACCCGACTGACTCTATAACTACATTATCTGAATCTTGTGTTTTCGAATGATAGAAAGCCATCACAAACGAAAGTTACTACAAGAAGTATTTAAACCACAAGTGCACTGTCCAACGATTTATCGTGAAATGTGTTGCATTTGTTTGTTTTTCAGTAACTCAACATAAGCATAAAACTCAACAGCTCCGTTCAATCATATACTTTTATGTTTATCTCACTTGAAAGGTTCCGAAACTTTTACTATCGATAGATATTTTGCAAATGCAGATATACTTTCTTTCAGATAGGAATGAATTTGTTGTGATTGCACTAGTATCACCAAAACATTCGTGTTTACAGGCATGCCTGGTTCTCGGAAACACTGTTTCCAATGCAGAGTATGATTCGAAAACCATATCAGCCTTCACGAATTAGAGAAAGTGTAAGGAAGGACGACCTGTTAGTTGATTTTCTATTTTAAAACAGGGAAGTCCAAAAGGCTTTATTTTTCGTATTTTAATGGTAGATGCACGACGCAAGGTACGCCAGACATTGGGTCTCATTCGTCTCGGAAGAGTAGTGAGAAGTCTATATCTAATGTAACATATTGTGTCGGGTATGGTCCACTGTCGTTCTTTCAAATTCAAGGTAATTACGACGTACGAGTAACCGAAAAGTGAGAAGTTCGAATCACGTTCACGCCAACTGAAGAGAAAAAACACAAATTATAATCACAACCGAGCTGTCGCAGCTTGGTGGCAGGGCGTTGGCTCAGCATCTGGGAGGTCGTGGGTTCAATCCCAACGTCCGATTATGCTGACTGAAGTTTGTCCAGGGTTTTTCCTCAGTAACACTAGGCAAATGCTTGAATCGCTCCTTCAACTTAGACCCTGTCAGTTATCTACCTGCATCCTTGTCCCTCCCATATCCCTGAATTTAATCCAATTCAACAAACCACAAAAAAAAATCACCGGATGATAAGTAATGTCCACTTCCGAAGCGGACACAAAAACATGAGAACTAGGAGTGGCAGAGAGATTAACAAGTTCGCTTTTTGTGCGCGTGGTTACGGGTTCAATTTTCGCTGGAGTCCATTGAACGGCTACTTGACCAAAAAGTGGGGGTCAGTTCTTAGAAGCTCGTTTAGGAAGTTAATAACAAATCAATTTTGAAAATTATGACTGTGAAATTCCCCGGATTAATATTCCTCCCCAAATCTGCAAAAATACCTTCGCAGAGCATTATACACGCATTTTGTTCCCGCTACGCGCAGCAATTAAGAAGGGTCGGGGAGGTGTTTTGATTACGGTGCTATTCTTGCATTCGTTTGGTGGGAAGTGATTGAAAGAGCAAATCGGAACAGCATAGTTGGTCTGATATTTTAATTCCTTTTAGAACAGGAAAAGCAGTACTCTACCATCTGAGGAGTGGCTGGCGACGTTCTTACGAAAGAGTCCCAGGCATCACAAGAGCTACATACTGTCCTTAGGGAATTCATCGGAACACAAATTGAACTGATTTGTGGATTTTAGGCAACTTAGGCTCAGACTGTCGTCGGGAAAAAATCTATATAAATAGTTTAGGCTCACACTAAATCAGCTGACTTGTAGGTAGGTATGCGGGTTCGAACCCCGCGGCCGACCATTCTGACTGAGTTTTTCCACGGTTTCCCTCAGTTTCACCAGGCGAATGCCAGAACAGAACATTAAGTAAAGCCTTGCTGCTACCTAGCCAATCCTCTCCCATACTCTATCCCGGCCTGATTCAGAGACGCCTCCTGAACGTCATAAGTAAACAGATTATTATGGCCAATAGCCCGATAATCATCTCTGTTTAGGAATACTTATATTCTGTCAACGCTAGCGTGCATAGGCGTAGAACAAGACAGTGACGACATTCTAATGGACTCAATTAATGGAAATACTGACCTTCATTAACGTGAGCATTATAACCAGACCTGAATAGGGTGGGGGAGATATTACTGGAAGGTAGTCGGTAGGGTCCTAGTTTGTAGGTACAATCCCGATGCCTGGCAGGACAGAAGAAACCCCTAGAAAACAGTCAAAATGGGCAACCGCTGGGATCGTTCCCAGGACCTTCCGATTGCTAAACCGACGCTCTACTAACCGAGCTACGGTTGCTCGGTCTACACTGTTCGTTAATGATACTGGAATATTTAATATTAAAACAAATAAGTTATTCGTTATTGCACTGAATATAAACGAATTTCACGTTTCTTTTCATATTTGTTTGTTTCAGTACATTCAAACACGCAAGATCCTAGCACTCCAACACCGCGTATTCTCGCGCCCGCTAGCTAAACCCTGTTCAGTGATTCTGCCTGACTCCCCCCCAATGGGGAGTTTCACCCCTCGAAATCGACAAGCACATACCCCACCTTTAAAATTTTTACTGCTAAAAATCGGTTTTAAGTCCTGCAAAATTCTACTCACTCCCCCTAATTTTGTTTTCGCTTTACTTTCCCCGAAACTAAAAATAATGGTAGAATCACTGGTTCTGATCAACTCAACACGTTGCCTTCCCGATCAGAAATAAGTTGCTGATGACTGGTCTACAGAATGACGTTTAATGGATTCTTGCGTTGGTTAACTCGAACCAGGGAATCATTGACTTCATGTTTCTCTACCAACTTTTTAAATTTAACAAAGAACTAGCCATACCACTACTTTATCCCGATTTTTCTGTTCGTTATCAATTTGTGGTGTGTGTATTCTCTCTCCTTGTTTTCTTTAATCTTAAGCAACTGGCCATGAAAGCGGAGGGAGCATTTATAGTTCTTGAAAACAGATACTTCAATGCTCTTTTCACAATTAGTTTCGCAACACTTTGGTCACAACAGTTACCATAATGTTCGTAGTCCCTTTCAAATTATTATTATTAGTAGTAGTATTATCCGTTTGAAACTGGGCAATTAATCAGGACAATATAGAAACCTACATAACAAAGCACTTCAGGGCCGCAGTGGATCAACAGTTAGAGCGCTCACCTCAGCACTTGGAGTTGTCAGTTCAAACCCTGCTCGTGCCATGTGATCCTTGCGGCGTACGAACACCGTGTGCGTGGGTTTTCTCGGGGTTCTTCAGTTTCCCACCAGCGCTTTTACACCTTCAGGTTTCCGTTCGGTTTCTGTCAAGTTTTCAGTGGCGAATCTATCAATGACAGATGACACCCACAACTTAACACAATATTGAGATAAACTCAAAGGTTTGAGTACCTAAAATTGCCAATAAACAAAATCTGTCTACCTACGACGGAATCTGTCCTCTCCTTGGGCACTTCTATTCAACCAAGTCTTGTCATAGTTGAACAAAAATAATAATAATAATAATAATAATAATAATAATAATAATAATAATAATAAACGCCTAATAACGCTCATCTCACACCGACAATTGAAACAACTTTTTTTTTAACATTAAAGAGTCTATTAACAGACGCTAATTTGGATCGCGCTACTGCTGATTAAATGCACTTAAACGTCACAAGTACGTAGTAAAAAAACATGGCATCGAAAGAAAATAAAACTTATTTTCAAACAAGCAGGTGCGCACTTACCAATATATATCAGATAATTAAACGGAATACAACTTTCGGGACAAAGAAGCAGTAGCAAAACTGTCCAAGAAACCCACAATCACCACACTCAGAAACCCACAATCACCTTTATAAAATCAGAGCGCCTTTTAAAAAATGATTTTAAGTCAGTACATGTGAGGGGTGTACATTTATTATCAAATCTTCAGAAACACTTTCTAGCACGGTTGTGCTGAAGTAGAACAGTTTTCCACCAAAACAACAATCTAGTGCCAGATTTTATAGAAACGATTATACAACAAACCAAACACGGTAGAGTATTATCCTGAAAGCCCAACAAGAACTACCATACCACATGGCCTATTATAATTATCAAAACGTGCTTCCACGTTATCCATGTTCGATGAACTGGGGGACCAGGCCACCAAGGTACATACAACACTATCAGATATACGTAGAAAACAAAACTCTTTTAAAAGGCTGTTAAAGATCAAACTGTTCTTAATAGACAAAATAATGGCAAAAAATGACCTAGAGATACAGAAGTGGCTATCACGATCATCGTATGCACGTAAAAAAACCGTTGTGGTCGATCACATGAAGTGGTTCAGAATCCAACTAACCAGACAACTATAGGGCCTGTCTTTCCAAGCCCATCTGACAGCTGAAGATGTCAACAGCGACAACCAATAACTACTATTAACAAAAATGCTTATAACAACCCAACAACAAATAAAGGGCTAACTCTGTATGCATGCATACACAACAACAGCAACGGAGTATTATTACTACTATAAATACTACTACAACTACTACTAATAATAATCGCAGCACAACAACTGCACAAAGTCTGCACCAAATTTTAGGCCAAAGCAAATACAAAATACTATCCCATATTTGGGGAACGAACCCAGTACCAACATATTTTATTTGAAATTATTCAAAAATATATATTTATAATTAAGGGCCGCAGGCGAAAGATTCCCAACACAGGGAACATGATAAGACAATGCGCCTCATCAAAAAGGATGCAAATATGCACATATAGGTAGTAGGTAGTGCTTCGCCACATAAATAAGACCCAAACAGAGGAACGTTCTGTGATGGCTCCAAGAGTTCAGGCTTCAAACCTCACTTCCAGACTAAATACAAGCATTCTACCTCAAAAGGTGGTGTGGAAACGAATGCATTATTTTGTTATTTATAAAAATATTAATTACTTAAATTTAACAATGTAATTACGATATTTAATTTAAATAACTTAATTTTACTTCATATTAATTGATACATTTCTTATTTATAACAAGTATTTGTGAACTATTTATTGTAAATAAACAATGTTTTAACATTATTAATGACAAATAATAATTATAATAATATAATTTCGATTATACAATTAACTTTGTAAAGTACATTATACATTTGTATCCGCAGTTTATACGGCGATATCCTATAAACGGATGCGAACTTCCCCTTCTTTGTGCTATATCTCGAAAACGGTTAATCATACGAAAAAAATGCATATAACCAAACTTGTAGAGAATTTAATGCTCTATAAGTTTTGTAAAAACCTTTAACGACGTTCGACGCATAGGAAGCGAGATATTTGCGAAACACGATTTTCGTGACATTTGACCTTCGATATCTCGACTCGCCGATGCGATATCGTATTAGACTTTTCAGCCCTTTCTTAGAATGTCAAAACAAAGGTGTATGAAAAATTTCAGCTTGTTCAGTTTCATTCCGAGGTTTCTTCCCCATTTGGCTGGGTTATTATGATTCTTCCTGATTGAACTTGTTGAATCTAGGCCCTGTATATGGGATAAAACTTTAGGCTCTTTTAAGGACAAAAAAAAAAACAAAAAAAAAACTACGTCTCGCGCAGGCATTGCCGATGAATGTGCAAAGTGCAAACTCCGGTGGTTCACTGAACGGAGTGTCCACTTTATCTAAAAATGTAGGCCCAGTCCTTGGAAGTTCACCAGTTCATTTACGACGTTAATAATTTAAACCAAATCAAAATTGCGAGCATGGAAAAAGAAAACATACTACAGATGATAAAACTTAATCTGGAGAATACTGAAATTTTGCCTACGATTTTTTTAAACATATGCGCAATACATGATTGATATTTATTTATTATTAAGTTTCAGATACAGCTTGAGTTGCCATTTTACACAGAAACAAAATAACAATGCAACAAACTAAATAACTTCACTACAACTAAATAACTTTCAGAATGATGAACAAAAGACCGGCAGAAAGGCAACGCAGAACCTGAATGATATCATAAGTGTTTAATATTATGAAGTTAACATGTTTTTTATAGAAAGATTATATTAGTTATAGGAAAACTATTAATATTTCAGCGTGCTTCTTTTGTCCTTATATTTGGACCACCTCCTCCTTTTCAGTTTCTTCCCTCTGTTAACCCTATATCTAAAAGTATTTAAAATATTCACAAGAAACCAAAGCAAGTAATAATGGACATTCGAAGTATCCTTACAAAATATTTATTATGTGTTTTCTGTATGTCCGATTTTACTTTATGGGTGACCATATTTTCTGTCGAAATTCGGGACAGAACTTACCGGATTTCAATGGACCCTTCACTTATTTCTGGATGGCTGGAGGGTCAACTAAAGAAAATGTTTTTATTCAGACCATTAATTTAGCTTAAAAGTTGCGTTCCATTAAAAACTACCTCAAAATTATAAAAATAAGATAACATAAAATGAATTGTATGGGCGGTAAATTACTATTTTAAACTTTCCGACTCTGTTGGTGTTATAATCCGTTAGAATTACTATGATTATTTTCTTACAACATAATAATTCATTAAGTTATTGTAACTTAGGTATTAATAATTAGTTAATCATTTATTAATTATGAACCCTCAGGAACACTACAGTGAAACAAATCTCAAATTTACTTTAAATGTCCCTATTAAATTAAATTATATCGCCCTGCTCTGAAGAATTTTGGAACGAAAGCTCACCGTATTTATATGTAACATCAGGCTGTCATTGGAGACAATGCTTTTATGGTTTCGATTTCTATTTACCTCGCTATACAAAAGTCTTGTTTGTTAAAACGGCGTTGAAACGTAAAGACCAACATGTAGCTGGACTAAATAGCAATCGAATGTGTTCCGGCTCCCTGTGATGTAAAACGTTATCTCTACATTATTCAAGGGCACTTCCCGCCAATTATTAAAAAAATATTCATACATGGTTTCAAAAGAAACAGAAAAAAAAAACACACGATAATATGTGCTCTTATATAGAGTGAAACCTGAACATAACAGTGCCACCACAATTTTATTTTATTCTCGGACAGTACAGAGTTATTCTACTGCCTTTTCCCAGCAATTCAACTATTGACTTTACGTATTTAGCTACATGTTATGTGTGACGTGTTGCATGAGAACAATCTGGAGTTATACCCAGTAATAATAATAATAAAACTACACATCTGAGTTTGCAACTTCAGAAAATGTCAAACTACACAAACGAAGAAAAAAATAAATAATACAAACTTAACGAAAAATAAAATGGAAAGATTCCGCAGTACGAAAGAAGGAAATCACTGACACCACTCTCACGATAAAAGCGAACTACACAGCAACAAGTGAGCCTCCCAACAACACGCAACAATGGAAACAGTCCAACTTGATCGTATAATTCTTTTCGATTTGATGTATACAGATTTTACAATGGGCTTGTAAAAGTTGATCCAAACCAAACACAAAAGCAACGTGAAATTTTTTACCTTTTTTTTTTAAAAAAAAAAAAGAAAATTTACTAATACAGTCAATTTCTAAGATTCCAGAAAGGTAGACCAACAATAACGGAATTTCAAAAAAAAAATGCGGAGTACACATTTTACACGTACATAATTATCCTTTACTTCATTGGGAAAAAATCAATCCGCACTCTTCAAAAACTGATACATACTCTAAATAAAGAATAATGACACGAATAAACCCTCAAATGAAAAATGCTACTAACAGTTTAATTTTTGTTTCAGTAAAAGTAAAGCCATTTTATAATACCAATATTGATAGAAAATTTATTGACATGCGTACCAACAGAAAAAAAAAATCAACCCTGTTACATTGCTACGCGCGTATCCTGCCACAAACTGTAGGGTGGGGAGCACGGACCAGCATTTATTGTTTTACTATCTATTTACGTACACTCACATAAAAAATACCATTTCAAAAACGCAAAGAAAATTTTAGAATAAAAAAAAGCCCCTTGGCTTTGTCCTGATTATGGCAAACAAATTAACGATTTAGCATGTTATGGGTAGAGAGCGTATTAAAAAGTAATCGTAACAAGCATGCTTGATGATTATTTTCCACCGTGTATACCACTGTTTCTCAACCTTTTAGAAGTTGCTGCCCAGCAAAATTGTGTTGAACATTTCCAATGAAATAACACTGTCACCAGGCGAAAGTTTGTGACATCTTCCTATCCTGTTCACAATAAGAGCCTAATTTTTAATATGCTTTGGATAAATGTTTGGATGTACATAAAAAAATGGTTAAACTTTGTGCAATATGGAAACACAAAACTAATCTATGTAGCAAACACAATGTATGGAACGTTCACTTTAAATGCATATCGAATATTCCTTTGGGAATGTCATATTGTTGGACTTAGAATGAGTACCTATCGCCCATTTATGAATTTGTGTCCTGTATCCATTTTCAAGCAATTTTAGAATCTCTACAGATGCAAAAACGACAAAAATATTGGGAGATAATCTTTTTAAAATGTTATCTTTTTTCTTATATCGTGCATGATGAATACTAATTTTATATACGTTGCAAAACAACAGTAAATAATTTAGAAACGATAATTAAGGCTCTACAGAAACCGATTGCAGATAGGTCAAGTTTTCCTTCAAAATACGACGGTCACTACATCTTTTCTCCCCCCTCCCAAAAAAAATCCCAGTTGTGTAAAGGTAAACTATATTTTCAGATTCAACATCACGAAATGTTTACACTGCATTGTGCATAAAGTAAGTATAAAAGTTTGATATTCGTTTCAAACACTGAAGCTTGTCAAAGCCTAGTAGCAGGGTCATCTGGGCCCAGCGATTGAAAGGCCGATGTATACAACAGTGCAAATAGGTGAACAGAAAAAGTGGAATTATAGAAAGACAAGACTGCTTCCTCAAAGAAGTTCTCTGGCGCCGCTCACTTGAGAGACATGACTTCCGCTGCTATTGGTGCTCTCTGAAACCTTACATGACTTGTTTTTCTAAGTATCAATTCACAGATATTGTAATTGCTAGGTAGGCCCAGAGGACATTAAAAAAATAAATAAATTATGACACCCGTCCGTGCCAGTTCAAATGTTAAATAATAAAATTGCAGCTCCCATTTCCACACTTCCTCGTATTTTCCTTCACATTCCTGACTGCAATGCCCGCGCAAGAACTTTCCCCATTACAAATTCAGCAACAATGAAAATAGTACACAGACAGGAACTTCGAAATTGTGACTGTATGGGGGAAGGACGAGGATCTCTTTGTTTCTTATAGTTTTTCGTGTAGACGCACGCATTAAGAATCCCCACACGGAACTAGCAACAAGAAATAAATTCTTTCCATTTAACCAAACAAAACTGTCGTAAGAAAAATGAACCAATCCTATTCACATCCAGTTTTCAACTGAGAGTAAACAAAGAACTTCTCACTGTAATTATGACATTATTCACAGCCCGCTGACACGATATGCGGCATCCACTGCATGCAATACTTCATTCTTCCAAATTCAAAGAACTGAGGCAAACCAAAAATTGCTAGGAATTGCCTTGATCTACCGTAATCAAACGCCATTTCTTGTAGCTGTTATTGAAAACAAAATTGACCCATCGTAAACTGATTCTTTTTCACAACCACGATACAACTGGGATCATTTAAAAAAATATTTTTTCACTTGCCTCGAAACAAAATAATAAATGAGGCGAAATATTATGTTGGCAATACTGTATAAAAATAATCGTGAATGGTGTTGGTAGCCTTGCTACCGACGCCTAAAGGACAATAGCCATGGGGAGGAAGGTTTGCTGGTCTCGCAGCTGCCAGCCGAAGGTGAAAGAACCAGTTCTTTGGTATTCTCATCTGAAAATCATAACCACGCGACCTTAGCTTTCACCATGCAATGCAAGCGACCATGAAGAGAGGAACTCACCGTTGGTCTTCATTCAGTCTCACTGTTCTACATTGGTTTTCTTCATTTTCATTACTTAAATGCCGGGATACCCTAGGGAAGTATCATGACTACTACCCATATATAAATACGTGTACGAAAACAAGGACGTTCGCAACAGATATGAAAATGCATTGAAGGTTATCCATTTTCGGAGCTCATAAATAACCTCTATTCTATGGAATTTTCTCCCACAGTCAAGCCAAAACAATAACATCAAACACTACGTTCTTACATTCAAATAAAGGAATCTGGATCAGATCAGCATTTGAGATATTCAACGATCAATTACTATTCAATGACGGAATGGAAATATCAAAATATGTCTAAATTGACAATGTGATAATTGATTCAAACAGCTTAGGAACAGACACTGAATTTGTTGTTTTAGTATAATAATAAATACTGTAGAAACAAACAATAGTGTTTAAGCATCAAAAACTTATACGAGGTGTGGAAGCTTTCTTGCGTGCTGTGAATAACTTGTGTGTTTTTACCGGTGTTCGTCCTCAGGGTTTTCTTTTTACCAGTATTTTCATAGTTTTGTGCTCACGAAGTGTAGTAAGAGTTAAGAAGTGTGGAGCGTTAACCTTTTTCTGAATGTCTCTCTCGATAGCTTCTTTCAATTTGGCTTTTAATCAATACTTCTTAAAACAGTTCTTGTAAATATTATTTTCCCACTATGTTCTAATAACGTTGTCGTCACTTCTTCAAATATTTAAATATATAGCGAAAGGAGTCACGATTTTACTGCGTTTGCCGAGGTTCAGTTGGTTGCAACAACAAAATGTCAGATTTTATCCCTGCTCCCGGCAACTTTTACATTTTTCCCCTGACTACAGAAACTGCTTATTGGCCTACTTTTGTATAAAGATTTGAATTAATAGTTATCAAGAAGGCTTTATATCTTTAAGAGGAGGGTGAAAGAGAAGAGTCGTCCTACTGGGAATCATACACAGAGAAAACAATTTGTTCTGAACAAACAAAATTTGTTCCCTATGGTCAAAATTTGTTCACGTGCAACAAGCATTTGGTTATTCTGAACATTTTTCTTCAGTACACACTACTGTGCGTAACAACAGGAGGCCTCCTTACAGTCTCTTAGGGTCAGTTCTACAATCGACCGCTAATTTTCTA
>JAGDQP010040645.1:0-17214 GCA_022664845.1 Lepisma saccharinum | reverse complement strand
CTTGCTGACTGGTTCACTTGTTGATATTCAGTTGTTGATAATATATGCACTTATCCAGTTCGTACAAATCGTACTTCGTTTTCAACGGTCAAACACATGTCTATTTACAAATCGTACTTCGTTTTCAACGGACAAACACATGTCTACTTACAAATCGTAGCTACTTCGTTTTCAACGGCCAAACATAAATGTCTATTTACAAATCGTACTTAGGGTTGCCACCTGTCCCGATTTTGTCGGGATTGTCCCTTCTTTTGGGAAACTGTCCCGCGTCCAGCCATAACTTTGGTGGGACACCTAAAATACCCGTACACTTTGATATTTTATTTTACCCACAAGTTATAAAAAAAATGCATTGATAAGGCAGGAACGGTGATTTCCTTCCTGTGGGAAGTGTCACTCCCCAACTTAAAATTTTGTGCGGTGAAAAATCGATAGAAATCGTATCAAACTCTACTTATACCCTCCCAATGTTGGCTTTACACCCCACAAACAGAAAATCCTGGCGGAAACCCTGGGCAGGAATTTCGAAATAACTTTTCATTTCTCTTTGATTTTGAATTTAGTATGACCTTCAGGTAACTTTGGCTCAGTCCGTTTCCGTTTTCTTGTGTTGGTTGTACTGATAGTTTTCAAAATACATAGTCTATTTTCTGTTGTCAGCAATGAGTTTAGTTGGCAACCTTTTCAGGTCTCCAGATTTATCTGTGTATCTGCAGATTTCAGATATTTTAAATATGATCTAAAGATATTTCATTGTATTTAATCAATAATTTACTTTTCGCGCTTGCTTATATTTTACCATTATGCACATTAAACGTCTATAGTCGGGCTATTTAAAGTTTCTTTCCCCTTCCTAAGTATATGCGATAATAATACAAACATATTTTGAATCTATGGTTTTCGTTACCGTTTCTTTTCTGCCCATTCGATCATTTGATGTCGTACAGGGAGCGACGGGCTAGGATAAAAAAAAAACAAAAAAACTGGGAACTCCAATAATTTATTTGAAAATGCCGGGGCTGACAGAACTTTGTGAGATATGTTTAAAATAATGAATACTGATAAAACTGGGATGATACAAGGGGAGCTAAGGTAGATTTGCGGGGGATTCAGCACCCGTTAACCCCTCTGTACCCTGAGCACAAGCTTCATGTATCGGAAATGTCCCGGCTTTTCACTTTTCAAGTTAGCAACCCTAATCGTACTTCGTTTTCAATGACTAAACACATGTCTATTTACAAATCGTTACTTCTTTTCAAAGGTCAAACGCATGTCTATTTACAAATCGTTACTTCTTTTCAAAGGTCAAACACATGTCTATTTACAAATCGTTACTTCTTTTCAAAGGTCAAACACATGTCTATTTACAAATCGTTACTTCTTTTCAAAGGTCAAACACATATCTATTTATAAATCGTACTTAGTTTTCAACGGCCAAACACATGTCTATTACTCCATAAGGAATTAAGCAAATATTTTTTTTTGTTTGTTTGTTTTAATAAGCAACTTTGTAAAATACGCTATATCTCCTGCTTTCTTTAATAAGAAAACTAGGAATAGTTTTTCTTTTTCATATTTTTAATAAGGAGAACTGATTGGTATTTGCGAGAGTCTAATGACAATAGTTGGATAATATTTTTCTTATATTTTTAATAAACTCGGAAAGAAAAAAATAATGAATCCACAAAATGGAGGAAATGAAATCTTGTAGACTTCAGAGTTTGTGATAACAGCAAGGTTCAAGTAAACTTCAACTCACTACAAAAGACGTTATAGGTCACAATGAACCATGAAACGATATTATAAAATATAATACAAGGAGGGGAAAAGTTTAGGCTCCGAATATGATGCTAAAAATTTAGTAACAGGGATAATAATAAAAAAAAAGAGCATACGAAGAAGGGTTGGTTATTACCAAAGCAAAATCTTGAGCAGCCAGAAAAGACACTCAGTGTCATGATGATAATGACGGTGATGATGAAGAAGAATGGTTATACCCCACTCTTTTTTATTCACGTTCTTTGAATATTATAAAGCGTTTTTTTTTTTTTTAATGGGAAAAACACTGCGGAGGCGTAGGATTATTTTAAGTTCCTTGTCCTGGTAAACAACAAGAGAGAAAGTAACTGGGGGAAACATAGACTTATTTTGAGAGACGTTGGGGAGAAATTTTCACAAAATCCAGCTCTTAAAAACAAAAAAGTACCGAGGGAAACTAATAACATGTTCTATTGAGCGCACTATCGTTAACATTAAGGAGGACGAAAGGGGAAAGATAGCTTCAGAGAATTTAAAAGCCGTTCTCATCTTATGGTTGCGTTGCCCATCAAAAAGACAGTCTCCATATGTTCTGAATGCTATTTTGTCTTTAAGCGTTGGTCTTGCCTTTATGTATATTTAACGCCTGCATATTCACTTCTTCTAAAAAGAAGGAACAAATAGAGTCTAAAAGACATGTGTATCGAGAACATTGATGATGGGTGATAGCATTTACTAATGCTTTCAAGAAGCTTTCTTCGATAGGTTATCTACAAAAAAGCTGTTAAGGCATGTAAAACAATATAGACGTAAATTTTGCTTTTATGCAAAGAAGCGTTGTGTTTGTTAACATGTTAAAAATGTACAGGAAAAAAATATCGGTGCAGTGTTCGGAAAGTGAACTCGGGGCCTCTAATTGATGGCCGAGTTCTCTTCTGCTGAGCAACCTGTACTCAGGCCAACGCCTGTCCATATAGAGCAGCGTCCACCGAGCATGCTTATGGTTCCAACAAAAATCTTTAATGTATGAATTTCATATTTGTCACATAATATGACATTAAGATACGATGTACTGTATAAAGGGAAATAATACATTGGCGTTTGCTCAGTTCGAATGCTTTTCTCGCAAAAAAATACCTGACACAAGTAAAAGAATGTGTAGTTAAAAAATGAGGATTTTTTTTTTTTAACCCAAGAGCTTACGTTTATTTCAACTCTCCTTCAGTAAGTCCCAGGGCTTAAATTCTAAGGCAATCGATGGGAGAGCTCTCATCTAAACGTCGCTGGTAACAAGTGCAATCCCATCCTAGTAAATGACCAAATATTAACGCATATAGTTGTCAACAGATGTATTGTGTGTAAACATTATATAGAAACACAAGATGTATAGCGTGCGATATAAAAAGTGGTAGGTGGGCCCCAACCTTCCCTAGAAAATCGTTGTGTGAACTCAGTCCTCTCAAGCCCACTGAATTTAATTCGGATGGACTCGGTTTGAGTAATGAATTTAATCAAACAACTTAATATTTTTCGCGTAACTATATTTAAACAGTCGCTCTAAAATCATCTGCAGTTCTTCCGCAACATAGCGAATTTTTCTTTCGACTTTGAAGACAACGAAAAAAACAAAACACGAATCATTATGTAGAAATGCAATTATTTGGAGAAGTTACAGCAAATCCATGGTTACAAGAACTCAGTAATCTGTTTACACCAAAAGTAGCTAATTAGAAACTGAAGTAGGGTTTTCTCATGGGTGTACGATACTCTCAAGACAGGTTATTTCAAAGTCTTGTCCAAGTAAGAACTGGCAACATCTAAATATTTGACTGCCAAATTTCCAGTTAAAGCAAAGTATAAGATTTTTCTCCCCCTTAAAGCTGATAGATCATCTTGGATCGGTCATGACTTAAAATAGGGATAGAAGAAGTTCATGTGTCACGGTTGGAAAAAACGTGAACAAACTTGAACAGCTAGAAAACCTTGAACAACGTGTTTCAACATTATATGTAAACTGTATTAATCACTCACAATGACAGAGCGAAAGAATTCTTTAGCAGAGGAAATGTGGTGTTCCAATGTGCTGTCTTTTCATTGATCTTATTTGAGGGTCGGCCCAGGGTTGGATGTTTATAGTGAATAATGAAAGACTGCACGAGATAGAATACGAATTGGAGGAAAACATACGCAACGTACGCGTTGGTCTGCCTATTCTCCTGTCTTTAATCCGGAATGCAGGAGATAACCTGGTAAATCATGCTGCGAAAACCAAGCCATTTGAGGTGCTCAGAAGCAAAAGGGTGCATATGATACTGATTTTTTTTTTTAAAGTTTGAGTTCATCTTTTATGTATTCTGAACAAAGAGTTTCATTGTTATAGTTTTGGACATCCACAGCAAAAATCAAGTGATTTCAACAATGAACAATAAAGAAAATAAGAAATCGGCACGGATAGGACTCTTGAAATGGTTATGAACTTTCTTCTCTGAAAGTTTGAACTCTATAGACTTGAATTTTTGTAGGAGCAGCATTGCTATTTCATGCAACGATAAAAATACATAAGAGAGATACGGAGGTAGTGTTGCCATCTTTCGTTGGAGATCGTTGCTGTACTGTTTACGTTAACCTTAATACAGGAGCTTAAGCACTCATGCAAAAGAAATGTAAGAGAACCTACACAGTATTGCTAAATAATTTTGTTCTTTATAAATGTGACGTCCATTCTTGCTTCAAACTTGAACTACGATATAGGAATTCCTACCTTTGTCATGTGAGTGTATTTTTAACAGCATAATAATGAACTAAACTTAATGAACCTTCCTGGATTCTGAGGATGAAAAATTCTTGTAACCAACATCGAAATATACATCCTCTCTAGGACAAACGTTATAACTCCTCTTTGATCTGAAAATATTTCCAAGAACTATTTCAAATTACTGAACACTGGAAATATATATGTACGCTTGAAAAAAAAATGTACAAAAAAGTCTGCAGCAGATTCCGAGAAAACAATGTTCGGTGGCAACCTTTGATTGATATTTCCAAGACATGAGCTACAAGTTGCTGAACCAGATTTTGTTTTTCTCATCCTCCTCTCTTCCTCTTTCCCTGCTGGAAACAAATTATCTTTACTTTGTTCTATAACAGATTCCAGACAGGACTCCACTTTTCAGGAATTGAATTAGTTCATGTTGATGATCAGACTCTGCGAATCAGACAACGTTTGCCTTCCTGGAAATGGGTAGTAGTAGTAATTGAGGTTTTCGTATGAACTGCCACAGTGGAAACATTTCTTTACTACGGCATTTCCTAGACAGTGTGACGGTCGGGAGAGGAAACCAGGTTCTGTTGGCTGCAGTTTCCCAGGAAGCAACAAGTATTCCAGGAACAGCGCTGGAATTGTGGAAGCTGTATTAGAAATTCGATTGCACGCTGGAGTTTTAAACACAAGAGAGAAAATGACATAACGCGGTTATATTAAAGAGAAGTAAATTCACTGGAAATATATATTTTTAAGAGAACAAAGAAAAAAGAAAAGAAATTGGTAGTGAAGTACGGTTATGAAGTTATTCTTTACCTTCTTTGTCAATTGTTATTGACAATCAATAGTGTCGTCTTACTCAAACGGGTATAAATAAAAGAAATCACGCAGCCAAAGTGGTCTATATAGCAGGTTCCTACCCAGGAAGGGGTTAGGAAGGGCCGTACCCCCTTCAAATTTTCTTAATTCCTTTTGAAATTAATTTCTTAATTCCTCCTCCCCCTCCCCCGAACCGGACGCCTCTAGTTCAGACCTGAAACTTTTGGTGACCTAATCGCACCCAGTGCAACCTGACCCGACTCTGACTGACACACTGAACCCAAATAACCAGACTGATTTTCGGATTCGGCTTCACAGTAATCGAATACTGACTAAGCTCTCATATCACACAACTACCTGCACCCCCGTGGTGGCCCAGTGATAGAGGGCTTACCTCTGGTACATGGAGTCGTCGGTTCGATTCCGGCTCCTGCTATGTGGGATTTGTGCTGGACAAACACCGTGTACCGTGTGTGTGGGTTTTCTCGGGAATTTTTGCTCTTTCCAGTGATATGATTGTTATGTAATATTACCATTGTTAAGAACTTTTCGGCGTCGAATTTTTCTTGTAGTTGGAGTGAAACTCCTGTCTCGGTTACCCCTGAAAGAAACATTTTTCAAACGCAACAGTGTGTAATAAGGAAAGAATAAAAATTCTACCATGTTAACCGGGTCAGGTCGGCTTCAAAACATAGACCCGGCCCAAAACTTGACCCGATTGACATGGAGACACATTTATGCTCTGACCTGGTCTATAGTACTGATGCTCGATTATTTTATTTGATCTGTTACTTTTCTTCAACAACAATGACTAAGAAGCAATTGTAGCCTAGCCGTTACATATCTGGAATGACGTCCCTGGGATAGCACCTTTCGAAGCTGGTATACAGAAGTATCATAATAATAATAATAACAACCACTAGCGTTACAGGCCGAAGCGTCCTGTGCCTGCTCCAACGCCATCTGTCAGCTGTTGGTGAAACTGCGTCCACCTGAATGACGGCCGTGGGGTCAGCAGTGCGCGTCACCTTGACCACGAACAGGTGTATCAGGGGCTTTCTAGACCAAGTTGTCATCAGGTCTTTATTCAAGTGACTTCCCAGTTTGCCTCGTGACGCTGGGTGGACGCCAAAAAGTGGGGTGCTCCATCCGGGAATTGAACCCGGGATCACGCGGACATGAGTCCAACGCTCTAACCACTAGACTGTGGATCCCCTTATATGGAAACATCGGTCTTGTGAAACAAGAGAAATGCGGACAGGAAGGCGGGCTGCATAACAGGATCCTGAATCAGCGACCCATTCCTATAGTACCATTACCTAAATCACTATACTACAAAGACTTGTTAGTTGATTTCAGAAAAAGGACTTGGGAACCAATTCCGACTAAATTTGACGGATTCCACAGAGGATTTCTAACTTCGTAGTGTCATTTCTGGGCTGTGCGAGATGTGACACGAGTGAGAAAAATGGGTTTCATCTTGTTAAACCTTCCCTTACCTCCATTTCCTCCCTTTAACCTCATCTTTACACCTTCGCTTTAACATCACCGCCATTTATTCACTTTACCCTGACGCCTTCGATTTACCCCCAAAATCACGTTTTCATTTTACTCTTCCTTACGCTCAAGTTGTAACTTGCCTTTCATTCAGAATCACTTACGTTGTGAAGGTGAAGGTGAGTTCTCATAAAGTCAGCTTCATGAAGTTGGCCACTTATTTTGAGGAATTATATTCTTCGGTGAGCACATCTTCCCGATAAAATTTCAATGAATAATCAATATAATTTTAATTACATTTAGATTATATTAAACCTACAATTTCCAATGTTAAATGCATCACAGTCTTATTGTGTATCTAATGTACTTTTTTCCTAGCACGAACTTCTAACAAATTCAAATCTAGAGAGTTCAAACTTTCAGAGAAGAAAGTTCATAACATTTTATAGGTTTCTGTCCAGTGTCCATGCCGATTTTCGGTACCCAGTTCATTGTTAAAATCACCTGATTGTTGTAGCAAAAACCTAAATCCACAATAATCAAGCTGTTTCAACAATGAACAAGATATATCACCTTGGATAGAAATCTTAAAATACTTATGATTTGAACTTTCTTCTCTGGAAGTTTGAACTCTCTAGATTTGAATTTCTAGTCACATCATTCGTGCAAGGACGAAGTACATTAGAGACATAGTTTACTAAGACCCTGTTGCAACTAGCGTTGAAACCACCTTAAGAAAACTTTTGATGCTGATAAGATTTGGAAAGGAAAAGGAAGCAATGTTGTGCTGATGGGAAAGAAATTGGAATAGGTGGGATCATTTTAAGAGCTTGATGACTTGGAGTAGAAGATGCACTGAGCAGAATTCCATGGGAAAAAGAGCATTCAAGAAAACGAGGACATTTATTACATCTGGGAAAGGTTCCAAGAGAACTGATAACAACGATTTGCAAACTGTTTTCAATCAAACATGAACTTGTATGGGCCACAGGCATGTAAGGAGCAGGAAAGCTTGCTGGAATGTTCGGAAATTTGGCTGTAGGGAAGTATGGAGAAGATCGAATCGACGAACAAGGTGAATAAAGCTGAAGTATTGGAGAAGATATATGAAGAGAAGAGCAACATGACAAATATACCAAAGCGAAAGAAAATATATGTTCGATCGGTCACATACTAAGAAGACACTGTCTACAGAGAAGCATTAACAAGTGTTAAATTGGAGAAAGAGAGGAAGAAGATTTGGAATGTTGAAAACGGAAGAACAGGAATGTGACCAGCAGATAAAGGAGTCACAGATCAAGGAGGCATGTGTTATCCAGTTGAAACTATCGTAGGGCAGAACCGCAAAAGAAGAACTAAGAGAAAACAATCAGTGGCAGGTCTGATGAAAGAGAAACATAACAGTAAAAGCAGTGTTTAGGACTCTAAAGGGACCTGGAATCACATTTTTAAAAATATATTTCTGGATAAAAATTACTATTTTCTGGTGTTAGAACTTGGAACTTTGGATCCAGAGTCTCACCCTGACCTGTATTAAGTCTATGTAAAACATTTTGAAAGGAGCTATTACTTTCTTCCTCGTCTCATACTCTCTATTGTAATATATAGACAACTATCAGAGTTCTTTGGAAAGTATAACCACTTTTATTTTTCCAGGTCGTATTTCTTTACATTAGTTTTGCCTAAAAACTAGCAAAAACACTCCGATTACAGTTGTCTTGACATAATCCTACCTACTGTTTTTTCAGAAGGATATTTCAGAGGGAGCTAGGGAGAACCAGAAGGTTTCATTACACAGAGATCCATGGTGGTTAGGTGAAGGGCCATGGAGAACCAGGAGGTTTCATAATACAGGGAACCAAGGTGGTTTAGATGAGAAGACAAGGAGAACCACGAACTTTCATCACACAGGGATCCAAAGTGACTCTCTATACAGCAGGTGAGGTGATGAAAATGGAGACAGGATGAGAGCAAACAGGAAGTCAGACAAAGGTTTTCTTTTTTCAATAATATGATAGCCATTTGAGCTTAGTTTGAAGTAACCTTTATTGTCGTCTTCTACCTTTTCTTTAGCGTGAACGAAGCCCTGAAAGAAATTCAATTATATAAGCAACCGTTCTCATAAACGTTTTTTTATTCGAATCCCTATAAGTTTGATTATTTATCGCTAGATGTCACTGGTTACGTGAAACCGAAAAAATGGTCTGTACCCTTTAACCTTGTTATTGGTACTTTACACAGCACACGCATTTAGAAAGAAGATAAAAAATCAATTAAAGAAAAGAAGCAAGAAAGGAAAATAATAAACTAGTTGAAAAGAAAAGAAAACAACTATGAACTTTCCCATAATATTTTTCTACTTACAGTTCACAAAGCTTCGAAAAGAACTGAAATTGAACTTCCTTTTGACTGAGTTGTATGTTGTTTTTCTTACATAAACCAATCAAAAGAAATATCTCTTAGCAAAGAAGTGTAAGAAAAGAAAACTTGATGGAAATGAAAAGCTAACGTTTTTGAAGAACACGAAGATTAAAAATGGTTAATTGGAATTGTCCTTTGATCCAGTTGACAAGACTTTCTATCTTCAAGGTTTGAGTTAAAAAAAAGTCTCATTTTTCTATAATTGGTATACGTAAACCTTGGCACTTATTATCATAGCATTCTTAACCGCTAATTAAAGTTATAATAATAATTGACGAACTCATTCTGAAAACAAGCTCAAAGCATTTTGTGAAGTTTTGAATGTGATCGAATAAATTGTTACAGAAAGCGTACTTCTGATATGAAGACGAGTAATTTCATGATATTGGTATTTTCGTGACGTGTAATTTCGTGATACATTGGTAATGCCGTGATATTGCAAAATCCGATATATGACGAAATTAACAAATGTCACGAATTTACCAACATTTTCTTCTTGTTTATTGTGGTAATCTACCACTAAGACTAGCAACTCGCTCAGCTTAATTCTTCTGAAAGCTCTTCTGGTAATATTTACGTGTGTCTCTTTTGATTATAAAAAAATAAGTATGGACAGACATTGCCAGCAAATGGTTTGGTTTGTCCAATTTCCAGAGAAAAGGGTGAAAGAACTTAAATACGTAGAATGCTATGTTTTACTCCCGTTCCTATTCCAAACTGGAGGGGAAATTTAGGGAAACAGACCCAGGGGAAGTTTTTGATGAAGAGAGAGAGAGAAAGAGTCGAATCCCAACCATATTTCTCTACTAGAAACAGAACATTACACAAGGAGTATATTTCTAAAAGCTAACAAGGAGACCATCAATGAGATGATACCGAAACCAATTCTGACAGGAGAGGCTACGTCACATAAAGTGGTAATATGCAAAAAATAATAATAATAATAATAATAATCGCTGCCCATATTAACTGCAAGGTACTGAGATAGGGGCTGAAATATTGGTCGAAGAATACAAAAAGTATATCTTTTATAATTGAATTAACAGAAGCCACTTCTCCTTCACTTTTGTTCTGGAATGAAACACTGCCGACTTGTAGCGTCACCTCCCACACTACAGCACCCCTCGCCCAGGGACGTATTTACGGGGTCTGGAGTCCCCGAAATTATTATTATTTTTTAAATACTGTAGGTAAAATTATATGGATTTTACAAAAAAAAAAAAAAACTGAATTTCGGGGTCTTCAGTCCCCGTACCTCGGTACTTTGCACTGTAGTTAATATAGGTAGCTATTTTTTTGTTTATTACCTCTCTATAGGGCGTAGATTCTCAGGCTAGGTTTCGATATCTGATTCACGGTCTGTCTCCTTGTAAGCAATAGTTGAGGAATCTAATTTTAAGCAATTCTTGAACTGTACTTGTTTTTAGTAGGTAGACCCAATTTCTGTGAACGGCTATATCGATCAGAGGGACAAAAACAGGTCAAAACGATAGTGATTTAGAAAAAAAATAAGTCTACACTCTATCGGCTGAAGTACCATTGGGGGATGATCTCCCAGCTCATGACGGTTTTGACCTATTTTTCTTCTTATTGATAGAGTCGGGGTTATTGTCACTGAAAGTTACCAGTGTACTGTTTGATGATGTCTTCAATATGCGTCCTCTTGCTGAATACATAATTCCAGGCGCCTAGTCCAGTCATGAGGAATTCCCAAAATCACATCTGCTGTAATGTTGTCGCAATCAGTGATTCCGCCAGCCCCCCTTCCCTGTGAGGGGTGTCACCCATCAAATTCTCAACAACACTCCACCAACTTTAAAATTTTTACTGTGCACAATCGATAGAAAATGTGCATAACTCCATTTACTCCCTTCTAATTTTGATTTTACACCCCTCTAAACTTAAATCCTGGCGAAAACCCTGGTCGCAACACTGGGTGATGCTGATTTTCGTCTCTGTCATTCATGTCGGGTTCAATTCTAGGGACCACACTTTCACTTGATAATATGACACATCACACATCCAAAAGTAATTCCAGTGATCAGATTTGTCCTACAGGTTACGGTCTCGGTGGTCTCAAGCCTCTTCATTTACCCAGCAGCGCATTTTTAGTGACGAGAAGGTCAAATTCTATGCCTGGAATGACTTTTTGGGAACATTCTCATGCTGTTTGATACGTCACACGACCCACTTGCCATTTTTTAAAAATGACTCCTTTCAATATGGCGGATTTCAAGATGGCGTCCACGTTGACCATTTACTTGTACTACAAAATGTAGCCTCTCCGCACAATTACAAAATTTGTGTACTACGATGCTTCATTTCCTAGGGGTTTGTGAAAACAAGGCTCTATGTATATGTACTTTTGAATCACCCTGTAAATGAAAATTAAAAACTTCCATAGTATGTTGCTTTAACGTGAAATAGCTCGGTGTTTCCAAATTGTCAATTCGTCAAATCCGAAAAAGAAATTCATCGGACATTTTCACTAAATCTGAGTATACATCGTATTGCATCATTTTCAACAACTGTTCCAAACGATATCCCTCTTTGCCCTGTAGTGATTGGTTTGTTTTCATGTTCATTGCTAAAATGTGGAGAGAAAAAATTAGAGTAGAAATATATGAATTTGTTTTTGAGAAAAAGGAAAATGGTCAGGAATTGAAGATTTTTCAGAATGTTCATTGGGTGCTATATCATTATCATTTGTGGGTGCAAATATATCCATTAATATACAATACATTACGGCTTTTATATAAATGTAAATAAAAGCAATGACTCACGTTTCACGCCAAATATCTTTGAGCAAATGTTGCAGAAAGAAAGATTATGGCAGTTTTCTTTCAGGGTGGGAAAAATTATTGATTTATTTCTTCGTTCATTGGGTCCACTTTTTCTTCTAAGAAAAAAAAAACAGGTTTTCTTTTAAATGTAGTTTTGGCGTTCAATCTTTTCCTTTTCTTTTTTATATTTCTTCGCCCGTTCTCTCAAAGAGGCGTTCTGTGTACTGAGGTCAAAATGTTAATTCCCTTCCTTTCTTTTTGCGCTGTGATTTCTCGACTCATAGTGCTACTAATCCTTTTCCACTGTAAGTCAACGATTTTGCTTCTCTTTTTCTACTTCTTTTCTCTTTTCACTTTCCTTTTTGAGGTCACACAAGCGAGAAAAATGAAGTGAGAGAAACCGGAGAAAAGAGAACGAACCGAGTGGTTTGCTTGCTTTCTGCAGCTCTTTGCTGTTGCTTGCTTTCTGCAGCTCTTTGCTGCTACCGACTGAAGCAGGGTTGGAAATTTTTCTTACAAAAATTATCATATCTTACCTTTAAAAAAAATATTTTGTATTGGATGGACTGGCTAAGCTTTGACGTCTTCCGTGACGTCTCCGTTGCCAGGACGACCACCAAAATGTTGTCCATAGGAATGATAAATAAATTTAAACGAAAAAAAAGTCACTTAGTTGAAAAATATCGAAATTGTCCCTAATCTGTTTCATCTGCGTCTCCTTCTCACGAAAATCCTGGATTTACCACTGTGATTGACGCTGAGAGTTATTCAAGATTTCATTTTATATCGCCACCTCCAAGGTCAAAGGGTGGAATCGATGGTTTACAAACTTTATAAACGAAACCACGTAAGGTTTTACACTTTCAACAAAAGTCTACGAGAATTACTTTCCAAAACATAACACTATAAAGAGTATCAGCGATTTATCAATCTACCTGTGAATATAATATGTCAATCTTCTAAAAATGTGCGGGCTACGCGGCCAGGGATTCCGCCAAGATTTTCAGTTTGGGGTGTGTGTAAAATAAAAATTGGGAAGGCGTAAGTGGTTTTGCACGATTTCTATCGATTTTTGACTGTAAAAATTTTAAAGTGGGGTGTACTTGAGGATTCGGGATGACATACCTCACAGGTTGCGCCGTTTGGCCTTCAGAACGACGATATTCATTCTCACAAAACTTCACTTGCGATGCGATGCTTGTACAGCTGCACATTTGTTGGGACACGGACGGAGCTCGATCGTTGTCAAGGCAACAAAGGCAATGTGACGGTGGACTCAAGCTGCTCATTATCATAAGCACATGGGCATCTCCCTCAGTCCCCCTCTTTTCTATCAGTGTGTGTGCATGAAGTTACGCGAACCTTTCAAGTTTTAAACTGAGGAAACGGTTTTTATATCTAAACGAGAAAGAAATTTTGAGAAATGCTTACCTGCCAATTCAACGCTCTTGTCGCTAGAACTAGCACTTTTAATAATCTTTTAACGCCTCTTTTTTCCTGATAGCGCCTAGCGCCAAATTTAACGCCCTTCCATAAAAGTTTGTGGTGATCACATCTGCTTCAGAAAATTTCTGAGAGTCTTCCATTTTCATTGGAAAATCCCTTGCGCAGCCATTGCTCAGGAAATAATACCTCTACAGTTTATTCTCCCACTCTTTCGGCAGCCTTTTGTGCTGAAACGAAGCATTTTTGGGTCATGTGTTTGTTTGGCACCTTCTTTTAGCGACTTCGAAAGTTTCATTTAGCGCGTTTTGGCGCATTTTTGTTGTTGCTATGTTGCGTTTCTCATCTCTGTTTTTGGCAACACTGCCCACATATCAATTCTGAATTAACTCATAAGTGAATCAACCTTACTTCGACAAATGAGACAACTTCATGCAAGATTAGCCTATCAAGCCAAAAAAAAAGGTTGAATCAAGCAGTCTAGTATACAAGAAATGAGGTTTAAATAGCCTTGACAGGACAAGAAAGAAAAATATAATGTACTTGTTAAAAACTTAAAAACGTTGTCTTGGCTGGGAATCGATTTCAAGAACCACTGTTACACCTATCTGATGCTGTAGTCACCAGACCAGGGAATCACACACTCTAGTTGACTTTCCAAGCCTTATTTATACTTAGTTCATCAGATCGCGAGAGATGCTTGTGGTAAAAGGGTGATAGTTAGTGAAAATTAGCTTACGTTGAAACAGTCCTGGCACATGATGGGACTTCATCGCACTGAGACAACAGCAGAAGTGCAATGAAACGAAATTGAAATAAATTTAAAGTTTACTGAGCTTCCTCACATAACTGTTTTTCCCAACAAGCTTGAAGTTATGTTGTTCCAACATGTATGTTTCATGTTTGTTTATTAAGTTCAACGCAATATCAAATTTTAGCGGTCTTTTTAACAGCAAGTGGCTGACAAACTTGTTGCAAGTTAGTATGCTGTCTAGGTTGTAGTTTAGTAGCTAAAAGTGTCCAAATTTAGCATAGTATTTTCACAAATGACGTCATACCTCTGCAACTAATAACGTAAGCTGTGTCGGCTTAGCAAATCAGAAACTTATACCCCACCCTTAAAAAATATGTCCGAGCAATGTCCATGATTGAAGGGTGCTGCTAACAGCAGATGCAAATATTTGTTTACTGCTCAGTATCAAAATTCCATCAGAATGAAATGTTTTGTGAGGAATCTCCGTTAGGTGCACTCCTCCATTATAGGCACTCCTCAAGCATATTCTGTGAGTATAACTTCGATTGTGATTTGCACGCTTTGGTCGAGATATTACGTCATTTATGACGATTCCGCGTTAATTCTGGACGCCTCTTATCTTCTAAACTACGCATGTTAAGAAATTTCCTGAAAGGAACTTTTTTTTGTTTTGATGTCAAGAAGCAGTGACTGTATTTAAAATTTACAAAATTATTTTTAAACAAAAAAAATAATTTTAATTAAATTTCTGTACATTGACTCAATGCGCGTTGAAAGAAATAGGGAATGTGGGAATCCAAACCTTGATCACGGTACCATTTTGACATTCGCTTGGTGATCCTCAATAAAACCCTGGAAACCCTTATTTAGAATTAGCGCTGAAGTGGATCATAGGGTAAATCGGGTCACATTTTGGACTGGGCTCTGTTTGAGAACCATTGAGTCGGAGGACATCCTGAAGCATAGCTTCTAAGTCTTTCCTTGTTGTTTACTTTTGCGTTTGAGCAGTGTTTGTTTATGGGGTGACCGGAACTGGGGTTGTTACCTTCCAGAAGACGAGAAATACGATGCCAAAAAGTCTTAACAATAGTGGTAACTTATGAAAATAGTCTCATATCTCCGGAAACAACATAAATACCCACGGAGGTATGCCCCGCCAAAAAAAGGCTATTTTGAAAGAATTTTGTGTTTCAAGTATTAAGTGGGATACAAGTGTTCTCTCAAAAATGAAGTTGCCGTGTCTAATGTAATACTCATGATAGAGGAAAATTGTGAGTCATTGTCAAGGTAACATGACAACGTCCCACTCAGCTTGGACAGACAGCTACTAAACCAGTCAAGTTTGTATTAAGATTTGCTCATCGGGTCGCCGGACCACAGTCAGCCTGGGCGTTTGGGTCATTTGGGTCTCGTTTTGGACGGTATCACCGAATCCCCAGGTCACTGATGTTCGTGTCAGGCCAGATCTCTCGGTCACCAAAAGTGACTTGATTTTAGTTCTGGTTAGGATGGCTGGCAGCAGGAATCGAATCTTTTTTAAAAAGATTAATAGGCTGAACGTTGAAACGATCTGCTTTTCAGCCACCTCCTTTAGTCTTCCCCTTAAAATAATAAGAAAGAATACTAAAATTAATTGACAGAATAATTTTTACTTTTATATCAAGAAAATATCCACTCAAAATTATCGTATATTCGTGAACAGTGTTGAACTTTTGTTCTACGCCGTAGTCACAGAAATTACCATAAAATTACGATAATTCCATTATATATTCCAACCCTGCGACCGAGCAATCGGCGGGAACAACCGAACTCCGAGCGAGAAATAAAAAAAGAAAAGACAAACCCTTGAGAATTAATTCCCTAAGCCGCCACGATTGTCGCTAGTGTACCGTGGATCGATGCCAGACGGCGGAACCTTGCCGTTACTAATCAGGCTGAAAGTCTGGCTGGACGACGTCGGTCGTCGACGACGACGGGCAACTGAGCTAGTCCGTGACGAGCAAGACCAAAGGTAACGAAGACAGGCGCTTGTCTTTTTTCTCCACCACGTGCGGCGCGGCGGTGAGCCTGCCTGCGTCTCGCAGTGTTTGCAGGAGATGCGTGATGCTGCCACACAGGCGAAATGTTTTTGCTCTTCAATTTCGCAACCGGTTTGAGCGGTATTGGTAGCGATATTTCTCAGATACGTTTAAGTAGTAACCAATATTAATTTATAGTATCGAATGAATAATAGGGAGATTACAGACAATAATTTAATATTCTGCCGGTAGCGCCAGATTCTTCAACACAAAATTTGAGTTTCCTTTAATCACAGTGTATTGCTTTCCGGTTTGTTTACGTTTACACCGGTTTAGAATTTGAATTTAAATTGTATTTATGGTCTTCAGGCATCGAAACCGCTTTAAAGTTGCATTCGCGTCCTTTTTTTTAAACACCATCAAAGGCATCTATGGCGTCGGCTGGGGGAGGGAGGGGTCCGAACTCCAAAGCTCTTGCCCAATTCAGTGGGTGTACCCCCACGTAAAGTTGAAGATTTTATTTCCCCAATTTTCATGAACTTCCTTCATAAAGAAGTACGTTAGTAAAGGTAATAAGGGTAAAGCTATCCCCTGTGCGATACGCACTCGCCGTGAACGGCGCATGGGGGATGTGGAGGTAGCGCACCACATTTTCTTGACCTACGGTACGGTGAGGTGGGGTGGTCAGTGCACGTTCAACCGCCTTTACCTTCCCAAGGTGCCCAAGAATACCAAGGACACTCTGTTACTGAGTTTGATAGGAGGCTGAGTGCACCTCAGAGCGCCAGGCATGGGAACACTGTGAGAAAAGTCTCCAGTGTCCTGGCCGGGATTTGAACCCTGGCCTCCCGATTCGTAGTCAAACGCGCTACCGCCTATACCTGTAAAATTAATATCTGTACATGTAATCTTTTTCTTTGAAGATTCGTCAAATATCTTGTTTAATATATTTATGGC
>JAGDQP010040644.1:1708-17214 GCA_022664845.1 Lepisma saccharinum | reverse complement strand
ATGGGTAAAGACGTACAGTTCCACTTATATCCCATTTGCTCCAAGCATTATTCCAACGTGAGTAAGAGGTTAAGCGAAAGACCCTCAGAGTGCAGCACTTAATGGGAAATTCACTTATATCGCTTTACCTTCAAACAAACTAGTGCATTTTTAAATCCCCTATGCACTTAACTCAATTTTTATATACACACTTCCCATGACTTCTCTATGGTCCTCATATATCATATATATTCGGGACGAGCCTAAGCTATAGTGCTGTTACCGCCCATACAATTCATTTTATCTTATCATATATATATATATAGTCCTGACTGTCCGCGATGAAATTGTTTGAATATTCAAGTAGCTATATGTCATAGGAAATATATTTAAAAAATGATATTTCTTAAGTTGTTATAGAAAGTACCTGGGAGCTTGTGTGCCAAATTTTAGCCAGAATAATAAAAAAAATGGTAAACTTAATTTCGTATGGGCCATTTTAGCATGGCATTATTTGTAAGGTGAGAGGATAAATTCTCTTGTACCACGTGTTTTCTATGGTACCTAACTCATCTCTTTTCTTGAATTGAGGAAAAAACAGTGTATTATGTCCTTAACTCCAAATAGGCGCGGGAATTTGGATTTATTTTAAGACTTTTAGGCAATGGTGGCTCTGGCCTATAGGTATGGGATGCTTAAGCATTACGTTTCTCCTACCTCTTTCGGTGATAAATAACACCCTGCAACATAGTATCTTTGTGGGGCTCCACAGTCTAGTGGTTAGAGCACTGGACTGATGTCCGCGTGGTCCCGAGTTCAATTCCCGGATGGAGCACCCCACTTTCCGGCGTCGAACCACTGGGGAGTCACGTAAATAAAGACGTGACGACCACTTGGTCTAGAAAGTCCCTGATACGTTTGTTCGTGGTCAAGGTGACACGTAGTGCTGATCCCACGGCAGTCACTCAGGTGGGCGCAATTCCACCAAACGCGGAAAGATGGCGTTGGGGCAGGATCAGGACCTTTTGGCCTGTAATGCCAGTGGTTATTATTATAGCATTTTAGCATAGTATCTTTCGCCCGTTATGATTGTATGAATGTAATGATTGTTGAAATCCACAAACATCCATGCACCAGGCGGGACTCGGACCCGCGACCTTGTAGACTCAGATCACACGGTTCCTCGATCGGCTTAGCCTGAATCAGCTATGGTTTAGTTAACCTGTTTCAATTGGTAAATCTCTACGGATAGCTAAGCACGGGTTGTGCAGTGGTGAAATATTTATGCCACTCAGGTGAGATGCCCAATGAAAAGCGTGTTCTCCAAGCCTCCAATAAAAGTGAAATAACTCTACATTCTGATTCTCGCAATGAATGTTTTCTTTCTGCTGCTCAATAACCTGACTGAGTCTTGGTACACTCGTGGTCATAAAAATTAAATATCTGGACGTTTAATAGGCTTTGAATATGTTGTGAATTAAATAACTTATGACATAGTACTCATGAATAACTGCTTGTCAGACATTAAAAGAACAAAGGTAGGAAGGAAACTCTGATAGGTACAAGCAAATACATTTATTTCTTCACATTTAAGAATACAAAAAGCACTCAATATATTAATTTATTGTAGCACTTTGTACAAGATTCAGTGCAAATAAGATTTTATATCTAGACTTTTGTTTTTTTTCTTTCTCATCTTATTCAAAAAATGTGATATGTCTTCTATTACAAGGAAAAAATGTTGAAGAAATGAATTTTAAATAAATAAACGAACATTGATGGTTTTCCTTGTCATTTCAGGATAATTTGCTTTCGATTGCACTTTAAATATCTGAAGGAAAAAAAAAAAAAAGAAAATCAGAAACGCTATACAAAATACTAGACCATGAACCTAATAAAGTAATGTTACTTCTTAACAAGTGGCTAAATCCATTGTTTATTCTGAACTTCCTTTTGACATGTTAATTACAATAAGTTTCCCTTGTCTTGTATTTCCTCTGGTATTTCTCTCCATTTGTATAACTCCATAATATTTCTTCATCAGAAACAGTCATTAATATCCCCTCAAGATTCGTAAAATTTGATGTAAGTTATGTGTGAAGGAAAAAAACACTAATTTTTCCTTTTTTTCTTTTCACTCAACATGTCAACTTTTGATTCCATTAAATACAGATCTACAAAAAGATTTACAACTTACGAGATTTGACAATAAAGTAACGAGACGGGTATTTTTATTTCTTTCCCATTGGCAACCCTGATGACTAAGATAATGTCATATTCGTGCTTGAATGTTTCCGCATTTCCTCTGCCATTGGCGTGGATGTATTTCCTATACAGACAGTTACTCCAGGCTACGTTAATACAAGATCACACCAGTTGCTATAGAAATGGAGAAAGTTTCAAGGTCGAACATGGCACATACAGATAAATTACAGGGTTGCAAGTAGAAAAAAAAAGAAACGAGTGTCACTACACTATTGTCGAACGTTCATTTTCTTCAGCTATAGAACCCAAACTACATTTTGTAAATTATTACGTACATTTTGAAATTTTGAAGAAAAAAGAATTACAATTGTACATACATAAACCATTAACTTAACTGTACAGTAAACCATAATAATTTCGGTCACAGAACACCTTTAGATTATTATATAACTCAGCTTGCATAATGACGTCAAGAAACGTCATGTACAAGGTTTACAAAACGGAAGAACAAGTTGATAGAGAAGCTAATGTTAGCCAACGAATTGATTGATTTCATTACCCAGTATTATTCCTTTTGTATCAGTTTTAATGTTTCAATTGTTTAATTTTGGATGACTTATCTATGACTAGGGATAGTAGAATGACGCAACTCGCGTATTCACGAAAATTTTAAACAATCAAGAAATCGCATGAAGTAGATGTATGGGTGTTAACATTTTGTGAAAATGTGTTTTTTAACCCACAAAATACTCGTGGAATTGGATAATTTGCTTTTTATGCACGAATTCTCAGTGTTACTTCAAAAATTGTACCATTTGTTTTATTAATTCATTCGCCAAAAATGACTACATAAACTGAAAAAAAAATTCGTCCTTAAAAAATCTATCATCGGATTCGCATTGAACGGAGAATGTAGAGCACTGTCCATAGATGGCAGCAGATTTACGAACTTAGTATGCCACGTAGCGGGAAAATACGAACTATTAAATGATCCCAAAGACATTCAATTGTGTGCGTTAGACGGTATTCGTGTAAGGTTTATGTCTAAATATATTGGAAACCATATCATTTTTAGCTAGTTTGAAATTTACCTTTGTACGCAATAAATTTTACCTTGCACTGACGATTTTATAACATTTTGACTCTCGAAATGTAAACACGTTTAAACCAGAAATTCTACTGTGCCTACTTATGTATGGCCTTTAGGCATCTCAGGCTCAGACCGGACTAGAGTGAAGGAGAGCTAGTTTGAAATAAACGGCCACGGTCAAGTTAGTAGCTACCATCGCGGCATTTACCAGGTATGATTCTAATTATTATTCATTACTGAAAATTGAAATGATGTTACGATTATCATGGACAGATTGCTTTGTTTTTCTATTAGTCATTTGAAGCGAAAGATACGATTTAGCGTGGTCCGAGTTCATTAGATGCATTTTCCGAGCCCACTTTAAGAGAAACTGTAGGTTCCGTTCTTAGAAGCACACAAGCTTTTCCAAACGTGTGTGACACAAACTATATTTCACGAAGCACCTTTTAAAGAAAAAATAACTCACTTCAGAGGTGTAGTAATAAATGAAATTAATACGAGGGTTTCAGTCACAAACAGTTTGTTACCGTTATTTAAAAAAAGAGTGTATATGTATTTAAATATACTTTTTCATTGAATTTCGAATTTATTTTCAGGCCTTTAGGCAACTATGGCTCAGGCCGTATGGAAGATGATGGGATGAATTGGTGGAATGAAGAAAATGGAAGGAAACGGGAGTACCCCGAGAAAACCCACGCACACGGTGTTTGTCCACCACAAAGCCCACATGACTTAGGGATCGATCCGACGACCCCAGCACCAGAGGTGAGCGCTCTACCAACTGAGCCACCGTGGCCCTACTTTTTCATTGACGTCATAATCCAAAATGAGTTGCATAATATATTAAAAACATATTTAAAATTTGTGAATAAAGATACAATTTAAAGTTGAATTAATCTGTTCATTACCATTCTTAATGTTTCACTTGTAAGCCGACAATTCTTCCATAACGTAACCAACATGACAAAAACAAGTTTAAAAACGTACCTTACATTCACAGTTTGATAATAAATATAGTCACAAAGGGACTTTAGAAATCAAAATGTTATCTTTAATATAGAAATAAATTAATTAAACCTGTTTTATTAATAGTCGGAAAATCAACTGTTTTCCTATCCATAAATACAAATTCAAATTCTACTGCTTTCCTATAACAAGTGTTGTGTTATCTTCCAATATTGCTCCAATATCGCGATGAGTATCGGAAGATAACACAATACGTGTATTGTGTTATCTTATCTATAATATGTATTGTGTTATCTTCCGATTCTCATATTGCTTCCTAGAAAATAAATAATTATTTTATCTTCTGTTGATAGCAATGCCATCTAGTTTACGTTTTATCATAACAATCCTCTTAACCATACAAGGAAGAATTCAATGGACAAACTTCGTAGGTGTATTAATGACATCGAAACAAAACAATAAAAGCTATTCTTATCATGTTTTTGTAGAATTCCGCTTCATTCTCGACATGCAGGGTTTGCAACTAAGAGTCCCAATATCGAGTCTTACAATCAGAGCCGGCTCGAGGGGTATATTCGAACTGTTCCTGCGAACAGAGCGCCACAATTTTGAGCGCGCCAAACATTTCGGGTACGAATGTATCGCATGAGTTCGGAAAAGTAAATTAGTACTATTTCTATGAGGGCGCATCAGAAGTTTGGAACAGAGCACCGATTGACTTAAAGCCGCCTCTGCTTACAATTCTGCGACAAATCATAATCAGTGCATTATAACACAATTTCATCTTGTGGAGTTAATACGTAGTCCTTCCCAATAAGGTAGATATTAAATTGTGACGTCATTGGGCTGTCAGTGTTGCTACAAGCTGATATAAAGTTTTATTATTTTTCTAAATGGTATTACGTTGGTTTAATAGATATGTTATATTTTCTAGTGATGATTAATATAATAAAGTAAAGCACCGGATACAGGGTTGCTACCTGTGAAAAATGTACAAGGTAAAAATGTTCAAAATGACGATTTTCAACGTTTCTACCTGTGATCCGGTTATAATATTAAGAGTGTACAACACTGAATTCTGTGCTTAACACATGATGTTTATCATCCCTAGTGCATACCAAATATTCCCAAAAAATCCGAAGTAGTGATATTTGAAGAAATAAAACTTATATCAGGCTGGCAACACTGGTAACCTGATAACATCGCATTTTAACTCACCAATTAGCAGTGATCCAGTCTGTTGGTAAAAACCAGGTCTCAAAATCAAGTTTTACGCTAATAATCATGTTTATTTTATTTACCACTGTGGAAAGTTCGTTTGGTGCTCCTAGTTGTAATCCCTGTGGTTCGAAAATGAAGCGGAAAATTAGGCAAATAATAAAGATAATATTTTTAGTTTTGTTGTCAGGAATTCACTGTGAAATTTGTTGGTCAAATTCTGTTACATTTTATATATCATTTTTCCATTCGAACAGTAGGTTTTAGCATGTATACAGCTAATGAAAAGGTTAACATAGGTTAGAGATACATATAAGAATCTAATACATTCTAAGTTCAAGCACTGGATATCCATTGCCCTTGATTGTCTGTTTGCAGATGTTATTCTTTTATTACGAAATTTTAAATAAGACGACGATTTTACACAAATATCCATGTGCTAAATCTCAGGCATAAATTTATTTGCAAGTTTCGAAAAAAAGTTTAAAGAAGAAAATATGAAGCAAAGATTTTAGCAATAACGATAATTGGAATAAGGATGTTAAATGTTTATTTTCATAGTTCAGCGATTCCTAACTGGGATGTCGTGGTCCTTTGCGATGGACCAATCAGTAACTCTGTACTCTGATATGGACACGATGGGGATATTTCCTGTGTGACCACCGTCTTCTCTTCAAGCATGGAAGTATACGGGAATATACTAGTATCACCCTAGCGGAGATATCCCGAAGTTTCTCGTGGTAACGTGAAACACAAAACGTTTGAGAAACCCTGATTTTTTTAACAGATCTTTATTTCTTAAGCATAATTTTTATCCTAATTTTTTTTCCAAGCTGTTACAGTTTGTGGATATTGTTATATTTTTCATTTTTCTATACTGGATGTAACCGTATAGGAAATAATTATATTCTTACGACCGCCTAACATGAAACAAGTTGAATTTGTAAATATATAACATTAATTTTGTAAATTTATTACGAAACTAATTAGCATTTAAGAGATATACAGATAAAAAAATCCGGCAGAAAGTATTCCGGTTTCATAAGTTTTTCGGCATGAATATCGGAGCGCATTTTTAAATTTACCGCGTTGGCGCGCCATTGTTTTCTGCCGTCTGCGCACAGTAGGGTTTACCTGGTACATAATTTTCGTTTTTTCACCGCTGGATGGCAATACATTAGTTGGAATTCTTTTAACATTTTGGCGGGTTTTGTTTTCTTACTGACATTTTAAAATCTTGTAAAATGAATGTTAATTAAATTTGAAAATTAATTAATTAATAAACACACTAATAAAAGATAGAAATTAAAAACGATCTTTATAAATTCCCAACGCACTTTCAATTAAGTGTTTAACTTTCTTTCCTTAAAGCACTGCACAAGTGTACAGGTAGTTCTTTTCTGTTAAATATACATAAAAATGCGGAATTTTCGAAAATCCAGCAGTCTTCAGGTCCCGAGGGCCGAATTTTTTATTGTCAACCTGTACATTTCTTTTTTTTTTCATTTAGGAATAATCAAACCTTGCGTGGCATATGTACCTTAATCATCTATCCATTTTGTTTTTGTGGTCAAAGTCAGTATAAGTCCGCGTGCTAGTCCGTTTTAGGATTTATTTTCAGTAGTTGTGAGTTCTTACAAAGCGGGTATGTCGCAATAGAACCGGATAGAAATCTGATCGCAAATTGAACACAAGCGCTGCCTTGTGGGTAACCAAATATTACTTGCGTAGAACAATCTTCATAGAAAACATGGACTCCTATCAAGGTCTTTCATAAGTATTACGTAAATATTTTGAAAATTTAACTGTATGAGGTTGTTTCATAAAGCCACATTTTTGTATAAAAAAAATACATTTTCTCGTTTGTTATTATGAGTATTCTCACACATATTGTTTTAAATCTTGTTTTAGTAAAGTTTCTGAACTAAATTTGTACAAATTGGTTTTAATATATCTCATAAAGATACTTGTGGATTTTTTTCCGGAATTCAGGTTGAACCGAGACTAACTTTTAATTTCATATTACTTATGGTGAAAATTATTTATTCACAGTTTCGCAATAATAACTTAAACCAGATATCCCTTCATCAGTGTTGAATATGATTAGTTTGTGAGTTATTAAGAATAATCTAGAGGACTCTACTGAATAATTTCCTGTCCAAAATAACAGTATTATCAAATCTTCATCTCTTCTGAATTTTTGCACTAGTATTTTATCGTATTTGTTCTCTACAACAAATTCTTACTTACTTTTGATAATCTTATTCTTCATTTCTCCTATACTCTATGTTCAAGTTCAAATGTTTCTGGTAGTAAATACCAAAAGATTTATTAATATTGAATACAGTGCTCGCCTTAGACGGTTTTGGCTAAATTAGATGATATTGTAGTGACGAATCTGCGCACTGTTATTTCAAATATTAGCCCAAATTTGAAGTCATATTTTGAACAGAACTAATCTTTCTAATCAAGTTCCGTACTCGTTTTCAGAAATAGTCTTATTAAACCGATACGTCCAGTCCAAAAGCCAAGGGGTACAAGTGACATTAGCGGATTTAAAAAAAATCGAGGTAACCCGAAATATATGTAATACAAACTTGTTATATTTTTTACACGGACACATTAATTTCCAAGGTCCGTGTACAAAAAGGTACATGGTATTAAGGTCCAAGGTTCCTTTGTACAAAATATGACAGTTTTGTGTCACATATGTTTCGGGTTATATATATAAAATTACTTTTTTTTTTTCATTTGACAATGTCACTTATATCCCTTGGCTTCTGGACTGCTTATATATCCTATATCTGTAGTAATCATAATCGAATTTCTTTCGAGAAATTACATAAGGAGGAAGGGTTAAAATAAAGCAAGAACTTGAATCTAATAAATAGTTTAAACATGTCGATAATAAAACATTTTTCAGTTAACTTCATAGTGACTGACAGTGAACATAGCAACAGTGGTGCCGCCTATTGACAATCGAGGTAAATATCGTTGGCTAGCAACACACATTTCGCCCATATGACAGAATATCTCGCACATAATTTGTGTTTACTTTAGTGCTGTGATTGGTCAAAATGTTACGCGTAAAAGTAACAGTTGTAAAAGACGCTCTATGATTTGCTCAGTGAATGTCAGATTTAACAATTACGTAATCGCTTTCTTGATTCTATGCGAATTCACTATGAAATTATCTAAAAACCCTAGCTGCACAAGTCGTTGGGCCACCAGTGGAGATGCGTTGGCCCGATGACGTGTTAACAAGGAAAAATACTAAACTTGACTGTACTCTGTAATTCGTTGCTGGGGAAAAATAAGTAATAAAAACACTTTCTTATACCTAAATAAGATTTCCTGTTCACTTATTTTGCATTCATTTTCTTGCAATTGACCAAAACCATTGGTTATATACTTCCTTCCTATAACATTAAATAACTCAATCTACACCCTAGTATTAATTCATTCTCATACAAGAAGTTGAAACAAACAAATTAATAATTACTCTGTGTCTTATTCATTTTTCTTTTTTTTTAAACAAATACACTGGCCAAAGCATTTTGTTTACTACATATCCTCGTTTTATTATTTGCGTCTGTGCGGTTAAATATAACCACTACTTTCTGAAATATCTACTTTTCTTCCATAGCTATTCAACAACTATGAAACAAGGTGGGTATCTTTGTTCAACTGCTTACTGTTACATATTTTGCTACTAGCTTTTATATATATTTTTTTAGTTAATAGTTTTACTCACTTTTTTGTACACTACTACCCTTGTATTTCCGAGCTCGTGAATTTTTATACTTTGATTAAAATTCATAAACATGTCAGGCTACATTTAATTAGCAGTGATGATGTTCTTTCCTAATTGTTGTGATCTATATTTTATCTTTTTTTTTGCAGTATACTAACAGTTCTGTAGGTTAAAAGTATGAACTGTTAATAAGTGTTTTACTTTCTTTTAATGTAAATTATAATATATATCTTTTTTTCTATCTACAAAAGAAATAAATTTTTGCAATTATTATACATGTAGGTTTATATTTATTTATGTACAGTGCGCTGAACATTTTTTTTGTAATAAAGCACATTTAAAATACTGCCAGTGCTTTTTTTATTTTTAGTACAGCTTGCTATACCAAATAAGGAAGCCCTTCTTTGATAAACAATGAATTTTTTTCTTCATCTTATCTTAAAATAATTATTATACTGAATGAGAACTATGTTCATATATTGAATTATTTTTTTATATATATTATACTATCACAATCGTTCTCATTCATATATTTTTTACAACAGCTTTACTACTTCTAAATGACTAGCTTTCAGAATACTTTTCTTTTTTTTACTTTACGATCTCGTACGCATGTATCCCTGTCACTTATATACGATTCCCCAACACATATATCTATGTTTCTTTTATTTAAATAGATATATATAATATTTTTATATATATTTACCTATTTATCATCCTTTTTGACATTGTTCCCTGGTTCCTTTCTTATTCGAGTACGGTATAACATTTTTTTTATATCACTCTTCATGAAAAAAGATTGTCAATATTAATATATTTCCTTTCAAATACTGTTATCTGCTCACAATTAAATAAACATATACGTACATCCCTTTTTTTTAACAAAACAAAATATATACGGAATTAGTTTATTTGTGAACAAAAACAGTTGCACTTTTTTCTCCCCTTTCGTTTTCTTAAAATTGAGCAAACATATCTGATATGATTTTTTTAACCTTTATTTACTGAATAAACTGTACATCGCTTTTTTTAAAAAAAAAATCAGTTGCTTTGGTAACTACGAAATAGAAAGATTCGAGTATAAATAACTCAACCAAGCTAATAGATCAGTAAGATATGATATAATGTAACCCTTAGAATTGGTTTATTATTATTAACAAAACACTAAATTAATATCTTGTGTAGTAACGCTTTTGGGTAAACTTTATGTAAGTTACGAGTTACAAGAAAAACTTTGTAAAACAAAAGTTGTAAATAATATAAAACCTCAAGATTTCTACTTACTTATTTCCTAAAGAAACCGTGTACGAATAAATTAAGTGTTTAAATCATCAACAAATCTCAGAACGTCTGTTCCGTTGGTGAAGGAAGCATCAGAGTGTCTGCGTATCTCAATAGAAAGAAAAATAGTGTGATAAACACATCTTAAAGGAATTGAAACGGAAACTAAAACAGTTAGTTTTGGGACTGGAATAACGGTGAACTTCTAACTTAAAGTTGTCAAATGAAAAAAATTCTATTATTAAACGTTAATATTCTTTAATGTTAATAGATGGAGAAATGTAGCGGTTTCCTAGCATTGCAATACAAGTTCGTAATTAGTAATAAATTTGGAATGTTGAAATGGATAAGGTAGTGATGTGTTTACCATCGTGGTGGAAATTATAGCGTAGTGCATTGGTAATTTTGGTGTGTATACAGTCCAATGAGTAGTTAATGTAGGTTAGAGTTTACGTGAACCTTATTATTATTGAACTAGTTACGCGAAAACAATTGGTCCTCCGGGCCGGATAGAAATCAGTGGTTTTATATTATTTGCACTTTAATTACTAAGTTTTCCATTATGTTATCATAACGAAGGATATCCAGTAAACAAGTGAATGATGATTAGTATTAGACAGTGGTTAGAACCTAAGATATTTTAAAAAAAATTTTTTTACTAAATTCATTATTAGTTTCATCTAAATGTTGCTCCACTCACTGTGACCCCCATGAGTAGAAGTATTTTGTTAAAAAGCACAATCTGACCATCATTTTACGTGAGTATATTTCGTTTCTCATTCAATACATGTAAATCATTTTTAATAAGAAATTAACATATAAGATTTTGAAGTTGGTTTTACAAAAAAAATTATAATTTAATCATAATATAATTTTTTTGTATGCACTGTCTCTTGGTGATAGAATAAATGAAGTATTGGATAAGGACTGGAGTAAGGGAGTGATGGATTTTATTTCATATAATTGGATTAAGACTACAGAAAACATGACGACGAACACATGAAACAACCTACATCTTAGTAAAAACTGACAAATACTTTTTTTGAATTTTTTTTTAAAACTTATTTAAATATGCAGCACAATTAAATAAATTAGTTATTATACAAAACTGTATATATTTTTGTTCACACAATCTCTTTCTCTCTGCACGAGAGAGCAAAATCTCTTTGAAATATATATAATATGTACAGGCACTGGATAGGAAGAAGGTTTTCATATATTTTTTTTCATATAAAAGTACTAGTGATCTGGTCTCATAATGAGAAACCTGAAATACAGTTTTTTTTTAAAAGATAATCGAGAATGCTAAAATCACAACCATACTTTCACACTATCACCTTTCTTTATACACCCTGAAAAAATCTTATTTATTTATTTATTTATTTTTTGTTTGTTGAAAACAACACTCATTTTTTTTATACCTTTCAACATACACTCGTATAATAAGTTAACTTTCAAGAAGAATAATTCATTTTTTATTTTCTCAAGTTTCTTTTTAGTGTTATAAATACTCAACTATTTATTTAATAAGTTTGTGATTTTATAACTTTCAGTGAATCTTATATAAGGAGTAGAAATACACTAACAAATATCTTGTGCTCTTTTATATATTTTCATGTGAATTAGAGTTACAGAAATAAAAATATTGAAATTTTATAATGTAATAAGATTAACAACAGTCTTTTGTTTTTATCATGTGTGTGTACATTTTTTTCTTTTTTTTATCAAGGAGGGGCAAAATGTAACGCACGTTTCTAAACGCGACAATAAATTTCAAGATGTGTACAGCTAATGAAAATAATATTTGTGTTTTCTTTAACTTGCTAAAGGGGGTATAAAAATTCACCAATGATAATCGACGATTAAACAATCACTTGGGTGGTGCTGTTTCGGAATAACATTTTGTTTCTATTAGTACAGGAAAAAGAAAACACCCACCTCGTATTGCATGTATACATTTGTATCTTGTATTGCAGAGACTAATGATTAAGAAAACACACTGTAAATTGTTTCTTGAAACAGCAATAAGTAAAAGTACTACAGAAATTATTATAGGCTGTAGTTACGCAGAATTTCTATATTTAGTAATTGACTTTTGATAGAATCTTGTGGTATTCCAACGAGAGATTCTTTGGAATGTACTTAAATAACAAAAGTCATTGAACCTGACAACGTATTTATCATTTTCAATTGTTGTGCTTGTCATACAAGTTGTTAGTTCTGTCTATGTGTATTTGTCACGCATAGAAATTCTGCAGAACTAGAGTCGTGATTTAGAAACATAACAATTATTAAATACCAGTCTTTTGCTTGAAAAAACATCTTTACAATAATAAATTGAGTTAATGACATTTGTTTAAAAAACGTGCTTTATACAACCTCAGACATTGTTTTTTTTTTACAAGTGATTTGACGATGAGAATGAAAAAGCGGGATAAAATGACAATATTTCAATATACATATGAGAAATGATTTTTAAACTTATAACGGTAAAACAGTTTCTTTTTCTTCTTTTCGTATTAAGAATAATAAAAAACATACACTGAATAAAATGTGTCTGTCTAAAACAGCTATTGAGCGAATTGAGACTACTGAGATAATCTCATATTTTGAAAAATATACCTTCTTTGTTCAGTGTTTTATATATATATGTGTATGTGTGTGTGGCTATGCATGTATGTATGTCAAATTCGAAAACTTTCACTTTCAAAAGTTCTTGTAGCAACATGCTAATATCCCATCACTTTTACACTTCCTTTATTTTGGCACATTCTACGTAACTACACTACAACAAACACTTTCTCACTGCCTGGAAATATGTTTCTTTTTATTCTTTATAAATTAACTTTATGCCTTCTTCAAGATGTTGTAATTCTTTTTTTTTTTACTTTAATATTAACAGTTTATTTCGAGTTTGTCTCTTTTTAAAGAAAACGGTTTGCAAACATATTTCAACGATTAATACGGAAATTTGGCACATTTTTTTTTTTACATAATCGTATCTGCATTGCTTTTCTTGTTAAAAGTTCAACACTATTTTTCAGTTTTCACTGTGTTAGTGGTTCATAATTTTTTTCTAGCTGCAGGTCGTAATAAACTTGTTGAATTACACAACGCTAAGACACAGTATAACAACTGACTCACCTCGTAATTGGTGATATGTTTTATCATTTAGAAAGAAAATGACGTTTCTTTATTTGGTAACTTTTTGTCCTGATTACTGACACTTGTTTTTTTTTTTAATTTGTTTCAATAGTATAGAAAAAGGTAACTATGATAAAGTAAGTGCCGTAGTGTCCCAGAGACAATTTACGCTGTTCGGGGGACATTTTACACTGTCCCGGGGACATATCCAAGATTCTTCCGTTGCAAAAACAAGTGAATCTCGCTGAATCGTGGTCTATCGGATTCTTGTCGTTTCCAACATTCACACATGAGGTCATAGATTTCTCGTGGACATGACGGAGGTCGACCTAAATACCTCTGAAGTCCATCATTTTGATACCAATGATTGGAATTTTCCACTACCTGTTCGTTTGTTAACTCGGCGAAAGGTTGATGAGCAGCCAACATAAGAATCTCCCACAAAGTCACAGCAAAAGACCAAACATCACTTTTTGGACTGTGTTTGCCCTAGAAAATAGAAAAATAAGGCAAATGAAAGTATTATAAATTTCACAATTAGTATAGGGAAATAACACACTCCGTGGGAAATTTGATGATGAAATTGTGCGATAGATTTTATTACATTCCTAATGTCTTCCATAATCCTACCTTACCAGGTGTTTTGCTTGAGTTTGTGGCAGACAGCCTGTATGACGTCATTAATCCAAGATGGTCATTATCTGGACATTATCGGACCTTTTCGATTATAACTCATGATGACGTACCTTACGATTTTTTTTATGAATCTTGTTTATTCACAAGAAAATTCTCTACAAAAAAAAAAGTCCTTACATGGAGAAAAATAACCGCTAACTGAGCCGAGGTTAATGGACAATTTGATTGTGAGAGGATGTGCAATGTATCTACAACGCCATCAGAATATCGACCAACCCTGTAGCATATGAAGGCAGTGATCTAATTAACACCACAACAAAGTCTGTATTTAATGAAACAATACAAACTGAAACGTTAAGCACTTTACACAGAGGTTCTGAAATGTACACCACTTTCAAAAGAGACCGAATTAAAACTGACAGTACGAATTACTGGGCCCCAATGAAGAAGGAAAAACTTAATCTAAGCAAAACTGGTCGAAAGAATTTTACCACTAAGGCACTGTAGTACAATTAAAAGCTGATCGATCATTATTTACACGCTTGCTAATTGTATCGAAAAGCCGAACGGATATTGACTTGAAATGATCATTGAGTACATATGTATTCTTGGCAGTTCCGTAGTTCATGTTTAATCTGGATGGATCGATGAACTTGTCCTCAAATAAATCGAAACTAATGACGATTCTCGAAGAGTTTGGGCTTGAAATGGTTGATACCAGTCCACAAACTTCTTTGCCTAATCGACTGGAGGACTCAAACATAGCGAAGCATCTGAAGACAAAATCCTACCATGTCGCTGTTCTTGGTGGAATGGCAGAGCTTCAATTGATGATAAAGTCAGTACAAGTAAAAACGTAATGATCTAGCTTTGGCGTTTAACAATGAACACCGTCTGACTTTGGATGGGAAAAGAAAGATAATTTTTATGTTCCAGTTATGTGGACTCTTCCTTCTGCACCTGAATCCGTTTTGAAATTAATTCGATGTAGCTGTGTAAAACGGAAATGTGCTGTATGCTGTACAAATGCAAATCCCAAAACATTTTATGCACTGATTGTATGTGTGGAGGTGATGCGGACTTATGTGAAAATCATGGCCAACAGCATGACATCGATGACACTTCGGATGAAGAATATTAAGAAAAATCTTTTTATATGCTATAAAATTTTTATAGTTTTATCAATAAAAAATATACTTTCGTCAATAAATATTATAATAATCATTGATTTCT
>JAGDQP010040643.1:976-17215 GCA_022664845.1 Lepisma saccharinum | reverse complement strand
ACACGGAATGATACCATGGAAAGTGTATCTTTCTATATAGTTTCTGAAAGGGCTTAAAACATTATTAAAACATTTGCAATTGCTTATTAATGCAACCATAATTTGTGTTATTTCGAATGCTTTTCCATTGGTAGATAACAAAAATTGAGCATTCGGACGGAATATTTGTTTTTGTCTTTATAATTATCCATTAGAAAGGGAAATGTAGAGGCCAGGAACTTAGTCTACGTACCCCTCACATTCCCTCACCTTCTTTGGTCATTTGGGTTTGAATTCCTTTGGGCAGATGATTTCAGTTATCTGTATTTCGAATTGTTTTTCTTGTATACAGTATTCTGAATGCCATATCTAATTCATATATTGTATATCGGGCAACGCCCTAACCGAACTGGTCTACCGGTTCCCGCAAGATCACCGAAGTCAAGCAGCTCTGGATCTGGTCAGTGCTTGGACGGGTAACCGTTGCAATACTCCAGATGGTGTTGCCTGTGCGGCGTCCACCCAGCGTCGTGAGGCCAATTGGGGAGCTACCTAAATAGAGAGGTAGCGATCACAGTTGAGAGCTTCGGCTCTCCTCTCCCAACACGTCTGGTCAGCGTGGGAGCAGTAGACCAACTCCTCCCTTCGGGGAGAGGCCTCATCCAGTAGTGGATTGAATATGGCTGTGAATTATATATATATATATATATATATATATATATAGTTGAACAATTACCGTGTTAGTTAATGAGGTAGAAATGAGGGGCAACAACGCCCCAACAATGCTTTACCTTTTATGTGTATTCTATCCCCATTAGGCAGTTGTGAGCTGTCGACGATTGTGACAATTTGTCTTTGCTATGTAGTGTCAAGTTAGTTAGGTGATGAATTGGTAGTGTATTTTGGCTGCTTTTTCATGCGATACATCATGTATCCAAATAGCATGCCAGCTTGCAACTAGATTGTCAGTCATTTTCTTTGAACTTGTTAAGCTTGATATTGCGTTGAACGTAATAAACAAGCATCAAACAAACTTATTGGAAAAACAGAAGTGGTTTGGTTGTCATAACTAAGCTAATTCAAGCTTGTTTGAACCAGCAACTTTGCGTGGAATCTTGTCAAACTTGAAATTTATTTGATTTTTTTCTTTGCATTTCCACTGTCGTCTCAGTGCACTGTGCCATCACGTTCCAGGCCTATTTCGCCGTAGTCTACTCTTGCGATCTGATGGACTAAATATAAATAGGGCTTCGAAGGCGAACCAGGGAGTGTGGTTTTGTGGCCTAGTGACTATAGCATCGGATTGGTGTTCCAGTGGCCCTTGGTTCTATTCCTATCCAGAACAACGTTTTAATATTTAATTGAAGTACACTTTATTTTATTTTCTTGTTCTGGCAAGGCTGCTTCAACCATGATTCTTGTAAACTAGAGTGCTTAATTCAACATTGTTTAAACCTTTTGGCTAAAAGTGCTAAGCTTTTAATAGTTACTCCACTTCTCAAAGCAAGCTTGATTAATTTTTGAGTCAGATCAAAATTGCTATGTGGGTAGTGAAAAAAGAAGAAAAATAAATAAGGAATTTTAAGCTATTTCTTAGCTCAGGAAGAGCAAATAAAACACCAGAGAATTTTTACGATAAGGTTAGTTATATTTCTGTTAGTTGGAGTAGGAGTTATGTATGTTATAATTTTATCTCCCCAGGCGATAGCGGTATTTGACCTTCTTTTTAGGTCAGTGACCTCCTTTATATCTAACGGTACCTGACACGCTGCATACTTTTCTAGATCTTTCCATGCTGATATAACCTACTATTACTGTTTCACATCTTTTTATGTTTCGAGAGCTTTCGATGCTGACGTAAAGTAAATTTATTTTCATATCTTTGAATATTTGTGGAATCTCTTTATTGATGATGTGCATTAGTTCTTTCTGACGTAAAATATTTTTCTGTCTCGCATCGTTGAATGTCTTTAGATGATGACATATTAGATTTATTTATAGGAGGGATCATCATTATTTTACGGAGCACAGCTTGCCCGTGACCGTGCTGGAGAACCTCTCTTGAAGAACTGATATTGTGTTTCGCATCTTTACGCCCGGGTCATGATCTGCACATGCGCAATTCTTTTACATTTTAAAATGTTTGATGACCTTCTTTCGAGGAAAATTTCCTTTCTTACAACTTTAGATGTTCGTTGACCTCTTATTTCTCTCTTTTACCTTTGCCATGCTCGAGGCGAGTTCTCCTTCTATATTTTATTTTTCATGGAGTAATTCTAGAAATTTCTCAAACTGTAAAGAAGTTTTCTAGAACATTCATTTTTTTCTCTCATATGAACGTTCGTGCCATTAGAATGTTTGTTGACCTTTTTCCATATAACCATCTTCTTCTATTTTTAGCGAAATTTTAGAAACTTACTTTTATTTTTGTCTTAGGACTCCACAAATTTTATGAACATTCTGTAAAGAAGGTCATAAGGTTACTATAAATTGTTTGCCTTAGTTGTGATCTAGCTATCGTAGTGAACACTTCCACCATCATGCATTATTACGAGAATTCAAGTGTGGATGAAGATGACGGACCTTTACCGAAGAATGCAGCTTCCTTTGCGGGATCTTTTTCAAGCTTGGAAGTCGAGTTTTGTTCAGAAAGTGAGAAATATTCTTCGCAGTGATAGTGTTCTGCAGGATAAACAAGTGTCTTCTTCAACCTCCTGTAATTATGTGAACTTTAATATCGAAGATGAGTGTATATTGGAAGCCACTGAAAACTGGGAATTTAAGGAAAAACGTCCTTTAATTTGTGGCGAGTGTTTTTATAATGTGCGTAATCGTTTAAGACATCGATGCCTTACACGTTCTACAGATGAAGACAACGAATTAAGGACAAGAACATATAAAGTGATTATGGATCCTGTGAATTTTTATCACATTTATAATGTGTATTTGTTAAATCATTCAGACTTTGATAGTGTTGAAATATTCGAATATTTCCTTCGAAATTTACTGTTACTGAAACTGGACGAAGCGAAAAATAAACTGATATAAAAAGACATTAATGGTGAACCCGACATTGAGCAAGAGTGAAAGATTATAATGTGATTGTGGTAAAGAACTTTAAAATTTTAATGTGTCATGTAAGTAATTGTGAAAAGATACTCACCATTGAACTTAAGGTGCTTTCATTTTGCAGAGTAGTTTTTCTTAAAACTAGGAAATACATTTATTTCCTTACTCTATACTTTTTGAGTTATCTTTTATTAATAAATATTTGGTTTTAGTTTATATTAAAACTATTTTCTTTTTGTAATAGTTTTTACAATTTCATCATCCTTTTCAAGATTTTTAGTATTAATATAAAAAAACACTTTCCTCGCACACTGAAGTAAATAAACACTATATAGAATAAACTATATAGAATTCAGAGCATAAATTTTTCATGCAGAATTTAAATTTTATTTACACGATATACTTGGCAATTTCGTTTAAAAAATTTAACAATTGGTTTTGTAGGTTCATTGCCGAAATTATCAATGTATTTGCCTCGTTTATTTTTATCAATATAAATAACAGTCCCGTGAGTCCCAGGTAAAGTTGACGGACTTTGCTTAACTATAAGTGCCACTGGATATCTATTTGTTTAGATAAAGTGTCCACTGAATACAATCCAGTAAGCGTTTTTGCACAAACCTTGACGCACGATTGATATAAGCTGATCATTCCACATCTGAATCACTTTCACTAATTGGCTTTGGTTCATACACTGTTCTGTTTTCAGGTAGGATAAAAGTACATAAATAATAATAACTTAAATATTTTCCATACACTGTAGCTTCTTTTAAGGGACAACAAAAATTTGTAAACTGATGAAGATGATGAACACAACTTCTAAAAATACACTTGTTGGACACATGAGAGATAAAATTGATGCAGCAGATGAATACGGACGGCCCCTATAGAACTTTATCACGCAAATCAGGAAAGATGCACGAGAAACACCGCAACTATACTTTATAGAATGAGTGGAATGTCTCGTGTAATAACAGGAATAACAGGCGTAATGACGGTCAATGTCTGTAGCGATATAAAGTTTTACTACCAGGGTGTCAATTCAACTAGCTTAATCATGTGTTAGGCTACTGATGTAATATTAGTAGGTGCAGACATGATCTGGTGAGAACGTAGCTTAAAGGAAGAAATATTGTACTGGTAGATCAAAGATCAGTACAGTCCAGTACAATTATATCCCTAGGTTATGTCTACACAACCAGTTCTGGTTGGTCCTGTAGCCATCCATATGCCTGATCTAAGTCAAGTTAACGGTCTTGTCTTTTGTAAGGTTTTACCGCCTACGGATCTAGCCGTTGCACTATTGCCTTATAATGCTCATAAGAGACTCGTATTTGGTCTTTGTAGAACTTGTATGGAGGACTTACGTACCGGCAATTGTACTCATGCAGACGAAGAACGTGTCATCAAATGTGCCTCTTGCACGTCGGAGCTCCATGCCTCATTGGAAAACGGCTATGTGATTCTCCATATTTACGATATCTGGGAAATGGAGATGACTAGGTTTATTTAGCCCTATGTAAAAGCGTTTATCAAAATGAAACAGGAAGCCTCTGGATTTCCTAAAAATTGTGTCAGTGAAGATAGGAACAGTATTCTACCGATTAAAATCCATCATGAGGGAATTCAGTTGGAGTATGATAACATCAACAAAAATGAGGGACTATAATACATTTCAAAAATATTTTTAAACTCCTTATTCGCAAGGTGGGGTCAGAGATGTGACCTTCCCAAAACAAAGGCTGTCAACACAACACAAGAATTTAATGAAATTGCCAATTCTTCCCAGTTGCAAATCCAGCATATTAATCTTATAGGCAGTAAACTTCTTGTCTCATATCGTGATTTGGAAAACGAAAACACCACTATGTATTCAGCAACATAATTATTGCCGCGTTTATTTCATCATTGCCGCGCTTGCGTTTGTATGAGGCTAAGAGTACCATTGGTATTGCACGTCTCATGTATTGTGATACTGATAGTATTATATATGTTAGACTTTGTGACAAACCACGTTTGCTACCTATAGGGGATTACCTCGGTTAATTGAAAAATGAAATTCATCCAAGGCTGGAAAATGCCTTTATTCGCGGGGACGGGCCTGAATCATCACACTATTGAGCTTCAGGCTCGTCCCCGCGGAAAGGTAAACTGGAAATAATTACAGGTAAACTGGAACATGTGATTGAAATTCAAGGCATTACCTTTAATCACCGAACACGGAAAGAGAAAACACTTGAGGCTATGTTCAGTAACGCAAAAGTATAAAAGCAACAAATCTTTACAATAAATCATATTAGAAAATCAGACTACGGGTATCGTGTGTAAAGCACAAACAAAAATGCATGCTGTTTTACAACAGCACACGCGACAGAGATTACACCCGTGCAGTAGTGAACCGTATTTAACTGTTCCATACGGGTTTCGAGGTTGTAGTTAGTAAAATCAACAGACATGTAAAAACACGAATTCTGTTTTGTAGCACATATTTTTATATACAGTTGTAATTCCAACGTGCTTTTGCTATGATTGTAACAATATGTGGAATGTGGTTGTTCATTACAATATATGTACACGTCATTACTTTTGTTTAACTAAAAACTTGTACAGTTCTGTTTGTTACTAATTAATGTCTTACAAAACAGGGCAATTGTATCACACAAGTTAGACTACCTTATGTTGTATCAATCTGTGTAATTCAATCTACATAGTTTATATGAAACGACAAACTTGTATCCTGACAGCTATACTACATTATTTTGTACCTATTGCTTTATATGAAACTACAAACCTTGTATCCTGGCAGTTATACTATATTCTTTTGAACCGATTTGTTGATATGAAACGACAAAACTGGTATTCTGGCAGTTGGAGAACGTTATTTTGTATTACTTTGCCTTTTATCAACCTTATTTGTATTTATACCGCTGTACATTATTTTGTACAATTTCACTGTGATTATATCTTGTCTCGTAAATGTTTACGATAATCTGTACAGTTGCATGTAATAATATACCCAACCACCGTATGAGTCTATTACATAATAAAAACTTCCTTAATTGCAATCGTTGCTTTTATTTGATTTTATTCCGGCTCCAAAGCCAAAAGTGACGCGCCATGTACGTAGTCCTTTGTCCGTAGCGAAGCATATATTGTTCCTAGGTACTCGTCACTTGCTATCATCTCTATATATGAGTTCATAAACCTTCCTATTGGAATGTCTTTATCTGGGTGCATTTCTACAAATATTTCATATATGTATCAAAAGAAGCTAAAGTCTCCAAAACATCGCCTTTCAGGGCCTCCATTGAAAGGTTAGTACAATAATGATATTCAGTTTCTACGTGAACGCCAGAAACCACTCTATGCATGTCGCAGCAAATGTCGGGGTCCACCGGTCTATAGCATTCAGGATGCAATCCTATCTAATTCTAAACTCGAATATTCACAAACCGCCATTGTTAATATAACTAGGTTAAACTCATGTCGATGAGCCCCTTTATAGGATTTGTTAAGCAATCACAATGAACTGTCTCATTTCAATTTTGTACTTTATGTATTCAATACAATCAGAGCAAAGACAAATGTTTAAAGTAGGTCTGGACAACTCACAAACCAAAGAATTCGCTTAAATACCGTATTTATTTCATTTATAGCGATATCCATCCTTAGATGGCTTCATTGACTATCGCTATTGTTGTATAGTCAGCAAAATACGTTATCTAACACAAACAACTGTCTTCAGTATTAAATAAATTCAAAGTCGAATTATTGTGGTAATGAACTTTTTTCCCGACTGTCATTACTATGCTTTTGTACTGATCTTTGATCTACCAGTACAATATTTCTTCCTTTAAGCTACGTTCTCACCAGATCATGTCTGCACCTACTAATATTACATCAGTAGCCTAACCCTGGTAGTACAATTTTATAACGCTACAGATATTGACCATCATTACCCCTGTTAATCCTCTTACATATTACGCGAAACATTCCACTCATTCTATAAAGTGTAGTTGCGGTGTTTCTCGTGCATCTTTCCTGATTTGCGTGATAAAGTCCGTATTCACCTGCTGCATCAATTTTATCTCATGTGTCTAACAAGTGTGTTTTTACATGGAGACAGTTTGCTCTATATTTTTAAACTACGTACTTACATATGAGCGTATTACTTTCATCGATACATATTCTATTTGTTCTCTTCACATTCATATATCTGCATTTCGCATCGTATTCAAATTAAGGTGTTCCATATTCCATCATAGTAACAAAATAAACGCATTCAGTTGCAGTTCATTCTGCGGAGGACGTATTCTGTATTTTGTAACTAGCTTTGAGGGTTTCCAACTACTAATTATATTTAACAATTCGGTTTGGATTATCGAGATTTCTTCCTAATCTTTATTACTTTCTTCAGTTGGTATCAAATGTTTGTATAATACGGCTGCGGTGTCCCACAAAAGTGTATCTGTTGTTCAGAACATTCAATCCGTAAATATCTTCCTAATGTATTTTTAATTATATACACGTCATTACACTGTTATTAGCTTGTCGTAATGGCTGCAACATGGTTTCTTTATCCTAACGATCGTGGCGTCTGCTTCTTCTTCTTCATCATCTACTTTTTCTTCTTTTTAATTCTTCTTCTTATTATTATGGGAGAAACGGAGGAAGGCGGACGATGGAGTCAAACCACAAATATGCGGTAAGAAGGTATTCTTTTTGGGTTGCCTAACTGCACGGCGTTTGCTGATGCCATTTTATTCATAAGAAGTGACGGCAAAGTAATTACGAAAGCAAGATTCGGATCACAAAACCTCTGTTTCAAGCTCATAAAAGATAAACCTGTACGTTTGTCTTTCATAAAACGCCTTTCATTGTCTCACCCATCTGTCAATAGACTGGGAAATCCATGCTCTAATAATTTAGAATTTCTACAACGGTATTTTTAAAACGAATTTGTTAGAAACAGTATGGTTTCCAATTTATATTATTATGTTCCAGTAATTTGGGTGGGTGGATACTTTTCTCAGACAGATCATTTTTCACCTCTGCATTTTTTTTTGTTCTGCCGCAGAACACCTGACAAATTATTCCATTGCGTAGTTATTTTACAATAACACCACCCATATACAAAAATATCACTAAGTTTTAAAATATATAAATATATGAAAACAACAACGGAATATTGTACTTTTACCCACATTACGTTGCTGAACAAACTTTCATCATTGTATGACGGTGGGAAAATGCGTTACATTAACATTAACTGTTTTGGGGCATCCTAAACCAGTAGAAGTTAAAAGTGTGACAAGCACAAGTACACTCGCCTACATTTGTAAACCCCGTCGTTCTCTCCTCATGTTATTTAAACGTGGTCCATTCCGTCGCAATATTTTTGTCTCTAGTAATATGTATCAATCAGAAGGACCAATATTATACAAGTATATCCTACAGCTCGAGAGTTATTTTCAATTCTTATAGACTTCCTACACAGGAACACAGCGGTTCCAATCCCTGACAGTGCACTGTTCATTTATTTCGAATTCTTTTTCCGTGGTGTGGTCTTTTCTCTTCAGTTACCTTCTATCTCAAACATGTGGCATCCATTCAACTGCAATGTTCTTTTTTTCTCCCTCTTCCCTCATTACGACATATTCTTGTCATCCGATTTCTTTTTCATTCAGCACTTATTCTTACATGTCATCTATGGTTTCAGGCTATGTTCTGTACCATCGGATCTCAACTGGTTTCCACTCTTTATTGTGTATCGTTTTCTTCTCAACCTAAACTCGTCTGGGGTCTTTCATCCTAAAGCAACTTCTTCCCCTGCCCTCTCCAACGTCTACATCACTAACTATGTACTTTTGTTACGTGCTCTGCATAGTGAAGCTAATCGGTCAATCCATTATAAGTAACCCCCTACGGTCACTTACACAAATCTGACATACGGCGCAATAGGTTCAATCATTACATAATTCTTTTCTAATTAGCTTGCTACATTCACGCTTTCGGCTCCATTCATTACGTACTTTTGTGCTCCTTTTTCTCTGAAGTGACGGGTGCAATTAAGAAACAACCATGTTTATCTTCCTGATTTGAGCACCACATCAGTAACAGCCTTTTACGTCTCTGTCGGGTCTTTGGATGCTTCTGCCCCCCATCATCACACATCGTTTTTCCAAATTTCTTCTTATGTTTCCTACTATGCATACCAATCTAGGTCAGATCTTAGTCGTTATTCACTACCATTGCCTCACCAAACAATTTCGGCGCTATTCTATTACAGAATGTTTCTCATTACATTATTCAGCATGTCACTCGAATCTCACGTCTCTTTGTCTACCTTCATCTCAATCTGACACCGTACAAGATGACAGTATTAATTCTGTAGACTCTTTGTCCACCAACGACATACTCGTACGTGACTTACATGCGTAATTCTCAACATACATCTTCAGGGACGGTTAATACTCCATCCCGCTCTCCTCATCCCCCTCTGAAATCAAAGCAAGGAATACGACAGAGAAATAAACTTATCAAATGGTTTTCTTATCCCTCTCCTCGCCTACGCACTTAGCTCTAGGCAACATGCCGAGGATTCACAAATGAAGGGTTCATTTTCTTGTCCTTTATAGATTTTTATTATTAAAGCCTTAATAGAATTGACAAAAAACTGAGTAATTATCACAAGCGTAAGATAAATGGTGTATCAATTCAATAAAGCCCTATTTGTAGGGTACGTTATACGTAATCTCATCCATGTAGTTATTGTAGTTAATTGTAAATAAACAATAGTTTCAGTAAAACAGTACCATATAATGTTTTGTCGGTATATATGAAGCATGGAGTTAAATTATTACAGTTATTTGATGCCGAAAACAAATTGTAAGTACAATGAATTAACACAAATATGCAGTAATGCACATAATAATGCGATTGTCACCCTATCGCCAGTATCTATTATTGCACCTCGTAGTATGCATTCGAGGGTTTCGGTAAATGACAAATAGCTACATAAATACTATTTCACACTGTATATAGCTTAAAGGTATATTCATAGAACTAAATTAGTATGATACAGGGGACATCCTGGTAGAATATTGTCAGTGGGATTTACTGTGTATCAAAAATTAGAGCACTACTCGAGGAACACCCTGTAAAATTGTATCCCTTTTCCATCTAGTTACCTACTCAACTTACAGTGTAACTGGTAAGTTTTGTTTTGAAGTGGTTTGGTTAGGAAAAGGTAGATCATAAGAGTTAAAATTGCGCGTTTCAAATAGTGAAGTAATATGAAGGTACATATACACATAAAAACCGTTTGCCCTGACCAAACTACTTCGAAATAAAAGTTGCAATTTCTACCGTGAGTTGTGTACAGACAAAGCTTTCTTGATATCAAATTTAAGACTTTTTCATGAGGACCCATTTGAGATATTTATCCGAAATTTCGGCATTTTTCAGCGACGGACCATATTTGAACACCCGTAGAAGAAAAGGGTTGTAATTTCGTGTCATGATATTTTGAATGAAGACACTCTGTTAGTAGTTCTAAACATTACAGAAAATTATTGCCTTAAATGTTAAACTCCTTCACAAAAGAATGTTGGCCTAAATGATGATATCACATTCGCATTTTCATGTATGACGGAGAAAATCAACTTGCACTGATCTTCGAAATAAAAGTTGGAATTTGTTCTGTCAGTTGGCCACATACAAAATGTTTGACCTATCTGAGATATTTATGCCTGAAATCTGACATTTTGCGAGAAGGGCCATGTTTGAAGCCCCGTAGAAGACGAGAGGTGTGATTCAACGCCATGATTTTTCTGTGCAGACAGTAGTAGGCCTAAACATTATAGAAAGTTGCAGCCTTATATTCAACTCCTTCATCCAAAAAATTGGTTTAAAAATCAAATTTTATAAAATTCGTTACTCATTTTCAGCCTAATTTTAGAATAAAAGAATTAATTTCTGAGAAAATGTGCTTGCAGACAGGAGCTAAAAAACAGTTTTTGTTTCATCTCTCTAGCTCTTCTGGTTTTTGAGATATTAAGGTTTCAGTACATGTCTATGAGAACAAAAAAACGGCATCCGTCATGTTGGAAACATGGTCGCTCCGGTAGAAATAAGGGCATAACATTTTTTCAAAAGTTCCTCTATCTTCTCAGACATGTAGGAAGTCATACACAAAATCTAAACTAGTGATGCAACCAGTGTTGGATTATTTGAAGTTGAATTATCCGCTTGTTCAATCGATCCACATTGAACTGAATAAGTCTGGAGGAACGCGGAGAGTCTGTGAGGTCGAATTTCCCCTCCTTGAAGCGTGAAACCATTTCAGAACCGTTCTGTCAGTAATAATTTCTCAGTATGCAGCACAAATGTCTCGAGTAGCTTTGTCAGCTCTTGAGCCATGATTGAATGCGAAAGCAAGCATTTGTCTAAAATGCTCATTTTTGTATTGTCTACTTGGCACTCCATCGTCATATGCTTGAAAAGAGCAATTCAAATAACATTGGAAAGAAAGCGAACGAATTTATCTAACAACCCAATACTTCAATGAAGTTTATCCTAAATATTTATATTCATTAGATTATGTTAAAATGGATTGAAGTAAGAATGAACTGAACTGTTCGCGTTAATTATAAAAATTTAAAGCGTGACTGTTATGTTTATTATTTTGTAGATTTTTTAAAATTATGTTTGCTTCATTATCATAGGATGGCTGGTAATCATCGAGCTCTCAGAGACGGAGGAATGCTGGCCATAAACTAAGCGAGTTAAACATGTAAAATGGTGCAAAGGAAAAATGGTCTAGTTTTGTTTGGTAAATTTGACCACGGTATATTAAAATCAACAGGTTTACAATTAGGAATGAGATATAGTAATTAATATGCATTAATTGTACAACGATCAACGTCTAATGCTCAGAAAATGGGAAACACTGTAAGGTATATGTTATATTAAATGGAATTATATATATACGCTATCTGGCTGTGAGAAGTATTACAGGCGCATTCATCTATATGGTTACGCATTAAATGATCTTCGGTTCAAATCTTATTCTTATCTTTTTATATAGCTATTGTAGTTTAGTGGTGGTATTGTTACTGTTTTATCATAAGTGAATTTATGCTTCGGCTTGACTATAGTACATGCTGGCACTTCAGTTGTATCTGGCCTTTTTAATAAAGCTTACTAGGCAGCAGACGTATTGCCCTTTTGCATACCTGCATCCGTCTCCATAATTTCTACTGTTGAAAGAGGAAAGCAAAAGTAACGGAACTAGTCTTAATATAAGGCACTTTATCGGATGTGACCGCGGGAAACCAGGGAAAAACACTCACACTAAATCACGTGGCATAAATTACTAGAAAATTATTGTTCCCTTTAAATTATCTTTACATTAATTATTAAATGTTCTATGAAAGTTTTCCACGATTTAGCCATTTGACTCAATAAAAAAATCTCAAAGCTGCAGGCCGACCTACTTGCCTCAAAGATTTTTCTTATTTCTTTTTCCCTTCAAAGTACAAAGGAATAGGCAGACGAACTGATAGACAATAAGACAGCATAAGAGGCTTTAGCATTTGCCAAGAAAAGGAAGAGGCTAAGAAGAAGGAAAGTGATTTGTGGGAGTAGCTCGTAGTGGCGGAAAGGATACATGGCTGTGGATGTGGCTTCACCAGTTGTCTATGTCCAGTTTCGTTTCTGGCGGCTGCTGTAATTTGGCAAGTATTACCACTACGATGGCTCGCTTGGTTGAGCCTAAACTATTCGCTATACGGGAGCACTCACGCCCCACCCCCACTCCCTTCTTCTCTACCATCTTCTCTGTCAAAACCACATCTGATTTCGAGATAGTCTCCTTGAAAAGTAGGTGAAGTTGGCACATATTCAAAACGCTTGTCCCACTACAAATAACCCTAACTTCTCTCTCTCCACCGCTGAAAATGTGGGAAATATTTTAAAATAGTTAATAAATTACTTGTCTCTTTCTGAGCTATCTCGCTTTTTAAAAAGACCCTTTTTTTATTCTTCTCGAGATTTAAATTCCCTTTTCAACTCTTACAGAGATCTTTTTTCCTCGTTCTTTTTATTTCTATCTGTTCAAGAACTTCCCTGTTTGTAAGTGTTGCTAACTTTTAACTTGTTTTCATGCCAAATGTTTGTTGTATGTACGAAAGTGTGTCCTTTTCATCGATAAATACTTTAAATAAAAGAATAAACATATTAGATTTATTTGAGAATCTGTGATCTTATTGTCTAATTACTTGTGCAGCATTTGAGAAACTCTTGATGAAAAAATTGGATGTAATTATGCAGAAAAAACTCACATCGAGATCGCTAAGAGTTTAAATACGAATGTAGCAAATAAGCTATGGTTCTGTGTAAAAGAAGATGAAGTTACGGGTGGCAAGATGTTAGAAAACTCAGAGAATGCTCCTAACTGTGGAAGATATTTATCATAACATTGTTAGGTAAGTGAGCATTAGTCAATAGTATTAGTAGCAGAGTACATGCTTGACATTTTCCAAGGGATTGATTATCAATGGATAATGTTAGTAGATTTTGTTTATAGCTAGCAAGAGGACGTTATGGTGTAAGTAGCCATGTGGATGACCATTATAAGAGAAGAACAACTACACAGTCACGCTTTTGTTTGTGTGATAAGTGTAATCGATGGACGATATTAAAATCGATGGTATATCGATCGAAGTTCCTTGTGGTGAACAGCTATTACGTGATAAGTACACTAATCTGAAAAGTGTACTAAGTAGGTGTTCTTACAACATATGGAGCTCTTCATTATGTAGTCTCCTCCGTTCTCCGGTCATCTCGTCCCGTTTCGGTCCGTATAGCTTTCTCAAAACCGTATTTTCAAACAAACGTATTTCATGTTAACTGCCAAGGTCGTACTTCGACTTTCGCAACCGTAAAGTATTACTGGCAGTATAACTGTTATATATATTTTTAATTTCAGTTTTATTGATTTGAATTTGTATTTTTTTGGCCTTTAGACATCTAAGGCTCAGGCCGGGATAGGGGAGGGGAAAGGTTTTGAGAATATATCGGCCAAGGCCTATGTTGAGTGTGCCATCTCGGCATTTGCCTGGTCTGACAGGAAAAGCCTGGCAAAACCTCAGTCAGGATGGTCTGCCGCTGAGATCGAACCCACGACTCCCGAATTCTACACCAACGCTCTACCACTGAGTTGGGGCGGCTCAGTTTCAGTTTTCTTGTATTTAATCGAGAGATTAAGAGTTTCTGTAATAAATAAAAAGATGCATTGCTCGATAATCATAGGTTTTTTACTTCTTCCGTAACCTCCCCAGTAGTACCAAAACGTTATTTTAACGTTGTAAAATGTCCGCCTGTCCAACGGTTTAATCGACGTTGAATAATGGCTGAGAAGAAACGACTTGAAATCAAGAAGCGGACGATGAAGAAACGGGTTCAGTTGGCAAGAACAGAGAATGGTTGCTGTCTATTAGTAAAACACATTTAGTTGCATTTTGTCCGTTGCTTTCATCATGATATACAGTATTAATTTTCCAACAGTAAATAACCCCAGTGGCTGCTGTGGGGCTCGAAGCAGGAACGTTCTGTAGTCCTCGTTGGTAGCTCGACGCGTTGACCACTTATACACGGGTCCATCTTGAGAGTCCACTACTCTTTTACTGTATCTATTAACAGGCAGTCTAGAATGCAGTTGCTACACGTCGTTTAACCATCATGTAAGAATAAAGAATACTTTCCTTCTTTCTTGTTATGCGCAATTTTCCTTCTTTAACACTTTGACCATCGCCGCACTATTAAATTTCTTTGTCAATAATGTAATATACCGCCTTAGAAAAGCACGTATAAAGCCAAATCTATGTCGTAGTTGAAAACACTTCACATTAACGCCTATTAACGAAATTAAATGTTCGTTAAAAGATAGTTTAAAATTTAATTAGTTTTCAATATGCAAATGAAACTATGAAAAATATAGTTAATTTCATTGTATTTGCTTTTAATTATAATGTTTAAGCTGTTAAATTAGAAATACATGTGTGAAACGAACATAGTATAAGAGGAAGTTGAAAGCACGTCACATTAACGCCCTATCAACAACGTTTTATCTTCGTTGAAATATAGTTTAAAATTCAATCTGTTTTCAACGTGCACCTGAGAACATAAAAATTAGTTTGTGACATTCAATTACTTTTTAATTATAATGTTTTTGACATAACATTAGTAAGAAACAGTAAACAAAATCTATACCATAGTTGAAAATAACATATTGAATACACGTTGTATTAACGTCTTATCAACACAATGACGTCTTTGTTGAAATATGGTTTAAAAATAAACGTAACAACCGATAACGATTAATCAACGAAATGAACCTAAAATCAACGTTGAAAACATATATGTGAGCTACTGGGACTCGTTCTTGTTAGTTGCATATGCTCCTAAGTCCCAAGTATTTAAATTTATTTACTTTTTCTATGTTCTTATTCTTAATTGTTATGTATCTATTTTTTTCATCCTCTGTGTTTTGGTTTGTTATCGTGTATTTTGTTTTCTCTACGTTCACCTGCAGACCTATCTCATTGCAAGCTTCTACTAAAACATCGGTGTTACTTTGTAGAGCATCTATAACGTCCCCTATTAAATCTACATCATCTGCATATACCAACAGTTGGTTTAAGCCATTTAATCGCATATTCTAACAATATAAGCACTAGTGGTTATAACGCATCGCATTGTTTCAATCCGTTGCAAAGCTTGAAACTATTTGCCATATTATTACCTACAGGTATTCTGCTTATGGAGTCGTTGAGACACATCCTTACTAGCTGAACAAGTATTTTTAGGAATTCCAATTGTACCAGGATATTGTATACTTTTTTCCTTTTGATACAGCCATTTGCTTTCTTGAAATCAATGAATAGCTGGTGAACCGTCCCATTGTATTCCCAATTCTTTTCTAATATTGTCTCAAGGCAAAAATCTGATCCAAGGTAGACCTATCTTTTTAAAATCAACATTGGTGCTCTCCAATTATTTCATCTACTTAGTTGTGTTAGCAGGATATTACTTAGCACTTTGTAACATGTTGTGAATATAGAGCTTCGCGGTAATTATTACAGTCAGATTAATATATATATATATATATATATATATATATATATATAT